>APFE031116801.1:0-44920 GCA_000404065.3 Pinus taeda
TTATTTATTCTAATAAACAATAGTGAAAAGGAAAAGTAGGGAGTTTAATAGAAATGATTTTATTAAGAAACCTTAAAATGTTCACAAGAATACCATGGGCTGTAAGTCTCAAAATAGCTAATGTTTTATATTACATGATATTATCTTTTTTTAATTTTATTTTACTTTTATTTTTATTTATGTAATTTGATCCAATTAAAATGTTTTAATTAATAATTATAATTATTAATTTATTAATTTATTTTATTTTATTTTATTTTTATCTAATTTGACATAGTTGAAATGTTTAGATAACATAACATAACATGTATGAATATGTGTGTATTTTGGAATAGAATTTTGTGTAAAAATTAATAGAAATTTACTACTACTAATGCACTGGAATTGAAGAAAAGAGATTACAAACTTATTTTACTATTTTGTGGAATGGAAATCAAAATTTAGAAACACATGCAATAGAATGCAACCATCAAAACCACAATAGCACAATGATTTACAAGGGAACTTAACTCGGAAAACCACACCAATGCTTTGCATTAATTCAAATGAAAAGAGAAATAATTACAATTTCTTGCTTCAACTTTGAAGCACACCCTGTAGTACAATATTCGTCTCCTACCTCCTGACCTACTTTGGCCAACACTTAGCCAATTCAAGCCTCATCTAACCTCTTATCTCCTTGTAAAATCCTAGAGGAATTAAGCTCCTTAAAAAAAAGGAAATTCCCTATTTACTTGTGAAAATCCAAGGGGAATCGATCACCACTTTGGCCAACACTTAGCCAATTCAAGCCTCATCTAACCTCTTATTTCCTTGTAAAATCCTAGAGGAATTAAGCTCCTTAAAAAAAAGGAAATTCCCTATTTACTTGTGAAAATCCAAGGGGAATTGATCACCTATGCAAAAGCACTGTACACTCAATAATATACACCTATAAATACAAACATGACTTTTTCTCCACCGCAACTAGGCAATTCGAATTACATGTATTACTGTGCCTATTTTTAGTTGATTAACTAGTTAATTGAGAGATAATGAGTTAACAACAATTATACTACTCAAATGACCTTCAACTGACTCAACTAATGACTTGATTTCAGTTAACTGAGTTCAACTAACAATATCTCAACTAGATTGCTAACTCTTAGCAATCACTACATGCACAACTTTACTTCTAGCTTATAACTCGAATTTACTGAGTAGACTAGTAGACAAGGCCATGGAACACAAGTTAACTACTATACAACTCATCTTGCAGATATGGAACATTGAATTTCTCAATTTGACTAAGGCACAAGTCAAAATTGAGCCTTTTTCTTGCTACAATTTATAATATTTCAAGCATTTATTTCATAATATGTTTGCAGAATTTTAATTTAAGTATCCATAATTATGGATGGTAGAGACTTTGATGAATGATAGATTCCAGGGGTCCTTCATTCCAACCCATGGTGGACCCAATCCAGGAGCCTATGGATTATGGGTCCATGCATTCTCTAATTTCAGTAGAAATTACTCACGATCCTCTATACAATAATGGGATCCCCAAACCATGCTTTGACTGTGCAAAAATCTCACAAAAAAATTTCCTTTGAGATCAGAGGTAAGGTCAAATTGCATTGGTTGGGGTCAAAGCTTTAAATCCTTTGTGGCGAATCTCGATTAGAGATGGGCCCAACCACCTAACTGGGCCTCACCCCAAGTCAGAGGTCAGGTTAGTCGGGGTCTCCATGTGCACTTGTCATATTGAAACTCGCATGATGACTATAATGGTCCTTGAGTTAACTCTGCATTCACACCTATGACCAACCTTGGTGAGATCTTGTTGAGAAGGGACTGCGACCATATGCAAACACAACAACTTTTGTGGCTTCTAAAATGATCATGGACATGATAAAATGCACAAACATTTAAATGGCGCACATGATATATATTAGAAGAAAGAAAATGATTACATATTTGGCCTCTCAGGCTTGAGGCCCTTAGACTGACTCAAATTTTTCCTGACCCTTTCTGGTCTAATATTACATTGAAGATGGTCGTCCCTCACATAGCCTGTAAAAACCTAACTTCCTAGGGAGGAAATTTGTCACGATAGCCTTCAAGAGGCTTCTAAACATTTACAATTACATAAAAAAATCAAGGAATTTCATGTCATCCTTAATGGCCTCCATGACACCCTTCTGGAAGTTGCTGGAATCGAATTTGGTTGGGGTGGGGTCAATGCTCCCGCATCAAACTCCCGCACTTGAAAATTTCCATGATCTCCTGATCATTTGTGTTTACTATTGCATATCATACATCTTCACCATTGGGGTATTAAATCTCCACATGTATCTTTGAGTGATTTGAAACTATGCATCCTTCACTAATATGACGTCGTTGACTCTCCTCCTTTGGCTAATGCTTTTGGCATCTTGGTTTGCCTCCCCTTGAACCTTTCGAGCTTCCCTTTCTCGCTTGGCAGTTTATCCTTTCCTCACCTCTTGAGAAATTATCTTGTTCTCTTGCGCCTCCTTCTCGCACTCTGATACCACTTGATTAATGGTCGATTCCAGGGGTTCCTTATTCCAACCCCTAGTGGCTCCAATCTGGGAGTATGTGGTTTATGGGCCCATGCATTCTTTAATTTCAGCAACAACAACTCATGATCTTTTGTGCAACAATTAGATCCCCAAACCACACATCAACTATGCCAAAATATCATAGAAACATTTCCCTTGACGTCAGAATTTGGGCAAATTGTGTTAGTTAGGGTTGGTGATTTCAATCCTTTATGGCAGATCTTGACTAGAGATGGACTCGACTGCCCAACTCGGCTCTGCCCCAAGTAGGAGGTCAGGCTAGTTGGGGTCTCGATGTGCATTTGTCGTGTTGAAGCTCGTGGGTCGACTACAAGGGTCCTTGAATTAACTCTGCTTTGGTGAAATCTTGTTGAATAGAGATTCCGACCACCTGCAAACATAACAACCCGTATTGGTTCTAAAAAGACCATGGACATGATAAAATTCACAAGCATTCAAATAGGTGCACATGTATATATTAGAAGAAATAAAATGATTACATATTTGGCCTCTTAGGCCTAAGGCCATTAGCCTAAAATCTTCCTAGCCCTTTCTGGCCTAATATTACATTAAAGATGGTAGCCCTTGACACAACTAAAAAAACCCTACTGCCTAGTGAGGAATATTGCCACGATAGCCTTTGAGATGCTTCTAAACATTTACAATTACATAAAAATTGAAAGGAATTTCATGTCCTGCTCAATGGCTTCCACAATGCCCTTGTGGAAGTTGCTAGGATCAAATTTGGTTAGGGTGGGGGCAGTGCTCCTACATTAGATTTAAACTCCACATAATATTTTTAAAAGTAATCATAGAGGGTTGAGATTTATATCAAATAGAGTTATGCTCTTTTTGTTTTTCAATTTAATTAAAAAAAAATGTCATGTCCAGAATCTTGGGTGGAATTATGATACCTGTAATGCAAGTTCAAAAAGAGCCAAAAGGTAAAAGAGTTAGACATGAGATGCTTAAAAACAATGTAGTCTAACTATTACAGGCTTATTTGTGTAATTTGTCTAAGTGCCTTTGAAATTGTTTAGGGCACTCAATCCATTTATGCATTCAAAAGAATATTTTAAATATCAAGAAATCATAATCTCATTATTGTATCACCATATTCCGAAAAACAAAAAAACAAAAATATATATTAATTAAATTGGTTATTTAATTATAAATATCACCAAATTCCAAAAAAAATCCCAAAAGATCTATTAAGCAAACTATTAAAGTATAGTAATCTCCTTTGTTAACTAGAGTGAGCAATTAGTTGCATGTTGTTTAAAGTGGAACAATCAATTACATGTTAAATCAAGTCATTTTTACATAACTAATATATTTAAAGCTCGTTAATTATAAACATCACTAGAATCTCATAGTGTTACTAGAAAATTCTAAAAATTTCTCATGCATTGTAAAATCTATTTAATGGCTAGAAAGGCAAATTATGCCCCATGTGTTTTGCATTATCTTTATTCATATTTGTGCCTGTTAATTTAACATCTTATTATAAAATTAATTCAATCCATAAGTTAATAATATATAATATGGAGTTTCACTAAACTTAACCATAGATCTCCCTCGCTGCTAGTAAAATCTTGTGAAAAACAGTTTAGATGGGTTTCCAACACATAGGGAGAGTCATAGGTTGATCCCACCACTCTTAAGAAAAGAAATGAAGCAACCACCAAAATTTTTTCATAAAACATTGTAGCATGAATTTTTTTTGATCAAGTTATTGTATCAAAGGGCTAACGCAAGTATCCAAAACAGTCTGCTGCTATTGAATCCATGGGCATTGGAGCCATGTGAGATTTGTGATTAAGAAAATAGTCGATATTATTAAAAAAAAAATGTTGAAGCAAATTTTCCCTAATCTACAACCACTAAAGGAAGACACTCTCTCGTATAAATAAGCCAAGAGGAACAACTTTTCTTTGCAGGAGCCGCTATTTACCCTCGCAAAATGATCCACAAGGGATGCCATCTACATCAAAGCTCCATTGTATAAGGAAGAAAAAAATTGAGCTGAACTTCATAATTTGTTGAGGGATGGAGGAGATCAGCTTCAAGTTTGAAAAGGACGAATATTTTTTTTAGGGAAGAAGAATACGCGTGAATCTTTTTGACTAATAATAAAATGTCAATTGTTTCAAGTTTCAAGTTTCAAGGTGTTGGTTTACAAATATTTTTTCAAAAAATTAAAACAAAATCACTAGATAAATGTGGTTTATGAATTAATTATTTATTTTTCATATTTAGAAAAGGTGATTTAAAGTTTATATATATTATATATATATATATATATATATATTATATATATATATATATATATATATATTATATATATATATTATATGGATATTTAAAAAAAAAAACTAAAAATGGTTATTCCAAAATAGGTTAAAAAATTGGTGAAAAGTGATTTTGTTATTATAATTGGGTATTTTGAGTATTTTTTTTTTCCTTTCTAGAAGTGAAGCAATGAGACTTTTATAAGGGTTTTAAAATCAATGAGAAACTTTCCAATTTATAGTAAGGAAGAGATATTACAAAAGTCAATCATGGCTTCCACCAATCATTAGAACTCACAAATGTTCCATAATGAATAGTACCAACTATCCACTATGGGAAATAAAGATAAATATTTTTTTGAAGAATTTTGACTACTGGGAAGCAGTAGTCAACAAATATGAAGAATTAGATGTTTAGTAGTAATGGCAAGAGCCCAAAGAGATGCACTAGTAGAGAGAAAAAGAAAGGATTCAAGAGCACTATGGAATTTGCAAAATTGAGTTGAAGACTCCATATTTCTTAATATTTTCATAGCAACTAGTGTCCATCTAGGTTAGGAGATATTGGAAAAGTTACATAAGGCATTAGGAACGAGTTTGAAAATCTACAAAAGAAAGATGTTGAATTAGTAGATCAGTTTATTACTCAGGTCATGGAGGTAGTAAATGAGGTTAGAGCTCATGGGGAGAGTGTCAAAGATCCTTAGAAGACTACCACCTTCATTTGACATTCATGTGACAACCAATAAATTATGCTTTAATTGTGAAGTGTAATAAATGTCTTTAATACTTTATGTACCTTCTTTAATATGGATTCCCATAACTCCTTTTGCAACAACCTCAAATGTTTTGTCATCACCAAGATTGATTTTGGATTTGAAACTTTCATCCATTATAAAATGAAGATCCTTATTTCTTGATATGTGGTTAGAACACCTCTAATTTAAATATCATACATTTTTAGTACCATTTTCAACTTTGTCATAAGATAAAAATAAATAGTTTGGAGAGGCCTCATCACCCTCTTGAGCATAATTAACACCCTTTTATTATTACATCTTTTGAATCCACGATCCCTTTCAAAGTTCCCATATCTATTACAATGATAACACAAGCTATTTCTTCTATCAAATCGGCCTCTACCTCTACCTCTTGAACCACCTCTTCCTCTACTTCCTCTTGAATACTTTTAATTTTGACTTCTACCTTGGGTTTGGTTTATTTTGGTGCTAGTGTTGGCATATTCATTCTTTTTAATTTGCAATTTGTAGGAGAAAGCTTTCTCATCACTTTTTCTAAATGAATCTCTCAATCTTTCTTCATGAGACATAGGAGATCAAACTAAAGGGTAGACAAATCCTTGCTTTCTTCAATGATTATGGCAATGTGGTTCCACCTTAGTGTTAGAGACCTCAACACCTTTTAAATCACAACCTCTTTGTTTACATTTTCTCCAAAAGTAGCCATTTTATTGAATACATATTTTACTCACACACAATAGTCATCATATTTTAAACTTCTTGCATATTCAGATTCCCAAACTCTATTTTTATTGTCCATATTTTGATAACATTGTCTTGATCACTGCCCTGGTAAGCTTCTTGTAGAGTGAGCACCCTAAGTTGCCTCTGCACTTCAATTCTTAGAAATACGCTCTTCTCTATAACTATATGAATGTGAAATAAATCTTCAACATTCTTCTTTTTTTACCTCCATCTTAGTCGCTCTATCATTGGTTGTAAAAGTGTTCCAATGAGTTGGCTCCTCATAACCTATTTCTACAATCTCCTATAAATATGTTTTTTTTTTAAATGTCATCGTCATGACATGACACCGTTACTGATAATCACTTCCATTAAATTCTAGAATGAGCAAGGGGTTATGATTGTTGGAGTATGTACCTGCTACTTGTTTTATGTGTGTGATCTTATTTGATTGTTAGGATTATTAGTTATTATTAGGTAGAGTTCATCTCTATGTAGAGAGTTTGTTCATATTTTCTAAGAGTGTAAAATCTAATTGGTTTAAGAGATCTATTCTCCAACTAGCTAGCTTCTTAAATTAGTGTATACTTGAGATATTCCTTCAATGGATAGATTATGTGTTCAAGATAGTTTGTTCATCTTGAAACAAGAATTGTGTATTTATATGTGCAACATTATTTGATTAAGTTAGAGTGGTCAATACAATTTTGGTTGGAAATGATGTCTACACTCCATTTTTAACAAGAATTTGACATGATTATCCCAAAAAAAACCCTTCTCTGATACCAAATAAAAACTCTATATAACTTTATGTACAAACCAAATGATTAATCAATTATAATAACATGGAAAAGATAATACCAATACTAATAAAAGTTAAATCACTTACAACTAAAAAATAAAATAAAATAAAATTTGATTTACAATTGAACTTCTCAATAAAGAAATTCACATCCTTTTACAAAATACACAATTCAATAATTTTAAATAAATATTTACAAATAATTTATTTTAAAAAACAACTTATATATATATATTTACTATTCATTAATGAATTTAAAATTAATATAAATAATATATTTAAATATTAATATCATTTAAAAATTGCAAAAGGTGATGAATCTCTTATCAAAATAAAGATCCCGGTAAACAATTCCATATCCTTTCAAATAATTAATATATATTAAATATTAATTATCATTTAAAAATTGCAAAGGTGATGAATCTCTTATCAAAATTAAAGATCCCCGTGTAAACAATTCCATTATCTTTTAGGTCGGCTTTATAAAGCATTACCACGGAGTCGCTCAAAGAATTTTGGTAGGAAAGTTCCAAATTTTGTGTCAGCATATCGTTAACTTGTATGACTCTGCTGCCATTGGAAACTAAACCATGCATGTTGTAAACTAATAAGCGGTCATGGGAACTTCTGGTTCATCTCCAACTTACAGAGCATGATGAACGCGTTTATTTTATTGCCACATATTCAATATTGCATACATTGCAGTCTCTAAGTTTATATTTAACTAACAGGCTTAGCATGTGATACAATATTTTTCCTGACATGTTAAGCACATATTCGATACTGCACACACCCAGTCATTAAGCTTATTATTATTTTAAATGTCATCGCCATGATCAGTGCCTAATTTACCTCTACGCATTACAATATGTCATTCCTTGAGAGGAATATGGCTTTAAAGGACCCTATCTGAGAACACAAGTGGACGTATCCTTTTTACATGTAGAACGTGTCATTAGTACAGAGGCATATATAAAATGGTTTTAAAGGATTCATTAATATTCATTGGATTAACAGGATTTGAATAAAAATGGGCAGGATGCGGCACGAGAAGGAAGACTCCATAAATTAATTTGTTCTACACGCCCACATTCATATACCTGTTAAGACGATATGTTTCAATGATCAAATATGTTATTGGTTCAACCTATACTTTATAAAATAGTTTGTTTGGCATGCTCAGATTCAGATACATGTCAGAGGATATGCTCCAATAATCAGATATGTTATGGGTTCAACTTATGTTTTGAATTACACTTTAATATTTCTATTATTTTTGCAGCTTAATTTTAATTTGCTTCTAAGCCTGGTACCATCATCCATGACCGAACTGCACAAATGGATATCTGCGTTGTTATATTAAAAAATTCACCACTCTTTTGAATGAAAAACTGCTAACCGATGCATTATGAATTGATAACTACTTCAATGTCTACAAACCCTACAAATGTCTGACTGTTTCTTAATCAAACCTACAAAACCCTATTGTTAGCTTAACAGAGTATGTGGTTATAAGCACATGTCCCATCCTTTTTATGGGTAATGATATTGGAGAACGACCACAACAACAAAAATATAGTGGGAAAAACATAAAAGACCGTACCTGATATTGTAAGTAGAACTGAGAAAACCCAATATAAATAAATACTCCATGGCATCATTAAAAAAGTCTGAAATTAATTGAATGAAGCAAAAGAATTAAGATAATTGTGTGCCAAATGACATAGATCCCATATGCAAAGCTCTTTGGTATGACCCACAACCAGTTAATACAAAGGATATGCGAGAAAACGAGATCGCCGCTGTTTCAAGTCCTGCCGACTGCTCTGTTACCCGGGAATCGCAGGAAATTGCACGGATTCCAGCCAACGAATTCCAAATATGCAATCCACTGAAAAACTTGCAGAACCGTCCGTCCTGGAGTTTGCAGGTGCGCTGGAGGCCACGCCGCTGAAACCAAAAGAGAGGGTTTCCGAATGGAAACAAAGGTCAAAAATCGAAGCACCTAAAAAAGGGAACCATGCATACCTGTGACGCCTTCAAGGCGAAATTGTAAGACAAAACAGAGGAATCTGACTGGTAAAAACAAAGGTTACAATCTGATCTCTATGGGCAGAAATAAAACTTACAATCAGCAAAACAAGAGATCCATGGAGATCCAGAGACAGCAAACAATAACATGATCCAAAAAAAGGAAACATGAGTTTCTGATTTCGAAAAGGGCATACCTTGTTTACAGAACGAAAGCTCTAGACGCACAAAAGAGGGTCCACAGAGCGTAAGAAGGTAAGTCACAAAAGAATCAGAGAGCACACCGCTGAACACATAAACACAGAACTCTGAACACTTGCCTTTCATTAGATGATGAATAGATGATTTTTTAAGGAAGCTTGTTTATTTGTCAACTAATTTTAGAATCTGCATTAAATTATCCGTTGAATTTTCACTGCTGTAATAATGGGAAGTTGGAATTAAATTATCCGTTGAATTTTCACTGCTGTAATAATGGGAAGTTGGAATTAGTTCTTTCCAACACTTTATCTTAATTCTAATTATATAACAACCATGCTCTTAATTGATATGCTAGTTGATCTAATTCTCAGCTAGATTTACAACATAATTTTGTATTGTATGGATGAAAAAAAAACAAATTAAAAAAAAGAATTAGATATTTTATTTTTGCTAACTACAACATCCATTTTACAATAGAAAAGACTCATTTTACAATAGAAAAGACTTTAAATTTATAGAAAAACTAAATAATTATTACATTAATAGAGAAAAAAAATTATTACCCAAAAAGATATAAAAAATTTAATGATAAAAAACTACCCATCAAATTCCCCATACCGCAAGTGTGCAAGAAACACGTCACCCATCAAATTCCAGTCGCAAATGAAATTCCTGCGAAGGAAGTACGACGGAAGGTCTGCAACGTATGGCGTGCTCTTTACGCCATTGAATGTATAAAGAAAAAAACAAAACATAATAAATAGTTTGATGGAAAAATATAATAATATCTGCAATATTATATATTATATAAGAATAATAAATATAAAAATCTGTCTTAAAATTTAAATATTGGAAAAAAATCTTGCATATCCCTGGCCTACAAACTCTTGGGAATACTTAGCGGTAACCTCATATCTTCTTTATCTTGTACTTAACATACCAACACTTCCCAATGTTAAACCCTAACCCCATATCTTACTTCTACCCAACATACATACTCTTACAAATAGTAAATCTTAACCCTAAAATTATATCCGTTGTGATTCTGCCGCATCTTGCTGACTCTCAGTTGCGAATGAAGAGGAAGAGGGAGTTGGAAATGATTGGGCTGAATCGTTCGGCAAAATAGAATTTGATGGTGAAAATGAATCAGGTTGAGAAATCATTTCGACAGCCTGACTCTTGGATGGTGTAACATCCTTGTCTTGCTCGATGCATAGCAATGCTCTTTTCAGGATTCTCTTCACCTCTGCCGAATTAAATGTTGAAATTGTAATTTTTGTTAGTGTGAATGCACAGCAGTACATAGATTATGAGTTCACCATTTTTTTTGTAATAGACGGTGAAGCCCCATATGAAAAGATGGGCGAATGAAGAAAATCTCTTACACAAAGTTATCAAAATTGTTAATGCAGAGCAGTGCAGGTGTAATGTTGTTTTTGTTGAGAGATTGAAATGGAATGTGAATGTGTAGCACCACACATGTAAATTTTTGGGTGCTCGTTGAATATGTTTTGAGAATATATGTAGAAGCCTAGAAGGCAGCAGAGTATGTAATTTTCTTTTGGTTGAAATGTAATGTAAGTAATTACATTTACAGCAGTAAATGTAAGATTGTTTTTTATTACACTAGTATATGTAAAAGTCTGTTTTTTTACAGCATTAAAGATAAATGACATTTTTACACACTGTAGTGTAAAATCTCAAGAGGAGACTGTAAAGAATGACAAGGTCAAAGAAGAAACTCACCAATCCTGCTAAAAATGTGTTTCCCTCTACTACTAAAATAGAAAACAAACTATTTGAAAGCATTTTATTTGAGGCTCCAAGGTTCAATGGGAACTTTGATATATGGAAAATAAAAATGAGGACTTTATTACAGTCTGAAGGGATTGAAATTTGGGAATCAGTGATTGATGATAGCAAGATGGATAGAGAATTCCAAGGAGTACAATGCAAAAGCAGCAAAGACAATCTTGGATGGACTGCGTGGTTCTGTAAAGAATAATCTAGGAAAATATTCATCAACAAAGGATATATGGGACAGACTTCATGACCTTCACTCAAGGGAGCACTGACCATGACCATCAGTCAAGAAGGAAATTCTGAACCCATCATAGAAGCTGAAAATGAGAAGGTCAACCTCATCAAGCTTCAAGTACAAGAAAGGGATGAAGAGCTCGCCAAGCATGAGAAGGAACTTGATCAAAGCAAAATGAAGCATCATGAAGAAATCATATTCATGACAAATCAGTTGAATAAAGCAAAGAAGCAGGAAGATGCCTTGTCAAGTCAACTTGAGCAAAGGCACAAGAGAGTGAACAAACTTGTAGAAGAGATTGGACAATACAAGGTAGAGGTCTCCTCCCTTAAGTCTGAGCTACAAGAAGCCAGGAAATAGGCACAAGAAGCTGAGAACAAAATGAAGAGCAGTCAAGCAAAGAATGAAGAAATCTCCAAAATGAAGTCAGATATCATCTCCCTTAAAATAGTAGCAGCTGAAGCTACTCATAGCAAGGAAGAAACTGAGGAACAACTTGGAAAGAAGAATAATGAGTGTGAAAGATTGGAAGAAGAGATTGTCCTCCTCAGGAAAAAGGTTGAAGGGATGAACAAAATCATGAAGAGCTCTCAAGCCTTGGATGACATGCTCACCTATCATAGATGTCCAAAATCAGGGCTTGGGTACGTAGGTGAACCCTCAAACAAGAATGAAAATGCTTTAAGCAAAAGAGATGTGAAGAAGCCAGAAAGAAATGGTGATGCTCCTAGTTCCAGCAAAGGCAAGGAGAAAAATCAAGGCTACAATAGAAGAAATCCTACTCCAAGTAGAAAACCAACTCCAAGAAGAAATGTTGATGATGTCAAAGAGGCAAGTGGGAATGGTTATCATCTGATGCAGGAGCATCCAGCTCTGAGGAGACGGAAGTTGGCTGACAGTCTCACAAAGATGCAATCATGAATTCATGGCTAAACAGGCATAGGCTTGTCAAGTCATTTTACGTTAATTTTAATTATTTTATTTTATCATAAGACATTAGGAGTAGATCGATTGGCAGTCATAAGTTATTTCTGATTGCAAGTAGGAATTATGGACAGCGAGATAAACTGACAGTTAATTAGTTCTTTTTTTTAGTTAATTAGCTCTTTACAGTTGTGTTAGTTAAGGCATTTCAGAAACTGGAAATTAGTTACAATAAACTGTTAGGGTAGTTCCAACTAAATTAAACTGTATTGATTCAGAAATGTTAAAAGAGAGAAAAATGATTGTACGGGATTCCTCTCCCCGAAGAACAGAGAAACAAAAAGGAAATACAGTCATTTTCTTTTCAAATAAAGAACATCTATTTTAAGTTTTGGTATCATCACTGTAATGAAATAATTCATGCATATAATATAACTGTGTATGTGTAACAAACTGGCGTAAGAGTAACAATACAGGACGACAAGCGAGGAGAACAAAGAACGGGTGCAGACATAATCTTCCAGAGCGAGAAGGGAGAAGTCCAGAACACGACGGACAAAGAGAGATAACAGCGACGACAAGAGGGCGCATAACAGTGCGCGTCCAGAACGAAAAGACCAAGCAAAATTGCACAGAAATCAAATCCAGGTAACCCGTAATAACTTCATCATGATATGAACCGAGCAGTGTTTTAAAGAAATCAAAATAACTACAGTATTACATTGCAAGGTTAATTTAAATAACAGACTATTTGAATTCACGGTCCTTTCGAGACCAAAGAAGCACATTCATGAGAACAAAGCAGACTTTGCACAAAATAATATTTACAGGCAAGTCACCATTATAAATTAGAGTTTGCACATTACATTATAAGCTGAGAAATCACCAAAACCCTGTAGTGAGAGTAGTCCATAGGATTGGCAACCGAAGTTGCGGTTACCCGAGGGTTTCCAATAACTCAAACAACCTATCGACGGAGCGAGAAGTTACAGGCAAATAGGTGCCAACAAAAAAAAGACCAGTAAGTGACCATATTACAGACTAGGGTTCGAAAACCCAAAATATCATCTACAGGGCAGGGTTTCGGATAAACCCAGAAAGAAACATATCAGAACAAGAGAACCAGTTACTCATGAAATTGCCAGAGACGGAGTGAGCTACACCATCGACAGACAGACCAAAACATCGCATAGGCGATTGCCAATCACAGACAAGACCATGACAAAAACTCTATGAACATAGACCCGACAAGTTAAGACCCTACCCGGAACGAAGCACTGTAGGGTTCGAGCGAATGCGACAGTCGTGAAGAGTGCAACCAGGAACCAACAGGTTCGAACCACCTGCAACCAAAACCAAACAGGATTAGTAAGGTCCTAATCTATAAAACCCTCAAGGAAAGGAACGAGAAGTAAAGGTGCCACAGAGAAGCCGTTTACCTGAACAGAGGAGGCCGAACGAACAGCAAATAAACCATGAAAACCTGAATGACATGGAACAAATGTGTTAGAGCATGTAAAGGAGAGATAAGGGAATTAAATCAGAGAGCGAATGCTCACCTCGACAGTGAGATTGGAGCGCCGAACAGTTGGAATAAACCCTGTCACGGAAAAACCCTGTCAATAAATTGAATAGGAAGCAAGTTCAACAGTTCACTATTGAGAAAATCAACCAGCAAATCAATTACAAACCCTGTAGAGCAGAATGGCGCCTCCACACCAGTGAGTTTCCATCTCTAAGAGCAGGGAAGGGTTGAGAGAACCCACATAACAGACTTCAAAGAACCAAAACGGCAAGGTGAACAGAGCTCTCACAGAGTGGAGCAAGCTCTTGGCAGAGTGTCCGAAGAAAAAGCGAAATGAAAATGATTAACAGAGGGTTGTCAACGAACGTTTTTGAGTGAGGTTAACCGGCAGGTACATGTGAGCATCCGGTGAAACAAGTTTCCGTAACCCTAATCCTTCTACCGAAAGACGTACAAATCATTTAATCGATCATTGAATTTCCCAGGACACGAGTCCAATCAAACAACGATCCTTAGCTTTGGCGGGAGGCCATCATAAGTGGTATCAGAGGCGGTTTTTTTTTTGTAGAACTAATGGAACAAGTAGAAGGTGAAGGTGAAGCAAGAGGAAGAAAGAGGAAGAGGAAGAGGACGAGTAGTCCACAGGCCAGTAGATGCTGGATTGCGAGAGGAGATACGAGTGTTGCGTGAAAGATTGGCAGTGATAGAGGCTGGAGGAAGAAGAAACCCAGCAGATAACAGTGATGAAGAAACAGTTGAACCAGAGGAGGATGAGTATGATGGAGTAACACCGGAACTGAGATTGTTAAAGTCAGTTTTGTTGTCCAGTCATAAGCCAAGGCATGATTTGCCTACCTATGACGGAAGCTTATCGGCAGATGTGTTGTTAGATTGGCTAAGTGAAGTGAATAAATTCTTTGAGTTTGAGGAGACCAGCGAAGACAAACAAGTAAAGTTTGCTGCCACCAAGCTGAAAGGACATGCATCCTTATGGTGGGACAGCGTTCAGGCAGAAAGAAGGAGATTAAACAAACAGCCAATCAAGAAATGGGCCAGGATGGAAGCAAAGCTGAAAGAGAAGTTCCTACCGAAAGACTATTAGATTATGTTGTACAGACAGGTACAAAACCTGAAACAAAGGGAAATGACTGTTAGAGAGTTTACAGAGGAATTCTATAAATTGAATCTGCGAGCAGGGTATGTGGAGAATACCTCAGAGAAAATAGCCAGATTTGTAAATGGCTTGAGAGGGGAGATTTTAGACGAAATTGGTATTCTTTCACCACAAACATTGGATGAAGCCTATCAGTTTGCACTGAAGGCAGAAGAGAAAATAAACAGGAAACAGAACTCCAAGAGAGGAGGTGGTTCTGGCAGGGGGAAAGGCAAGGTTTATGGCAGAGGTAGAGGTGCAAGCCCAAATGAGGAAGGCAGCAGTTCCAAATCTGCTGGTGCAATAGATAAGGACAACAACAACAGGGAAGGACGACCAGCTCAGAGAGGACGAGGATTTGGTCGAGGCAGGGGAACTGTCCAGTGTTACCGTTGTCATAAATTGGGACACAAGTCTTATGACTGTCCTGAAGGTGAACCAGCAAGCGGGAGAGGAACCTATGTTGCTCAGCCAAAGGATGCGGAGGAGACACCTCAAGAGGCAGAGAATACACCTGAAACAGGAGAAGCCTTGGTGTTAAATAAAGTGTTGTTAAAACCAGCAAAGGAAGTTGCAGAACCAGATCAGCGAAAGGCTTTGTTTCGCACTGTTTGCAAGTCACGAGGTAAATGCTGTAAGGTAATCATTGACAGTGGGAGTATCGATAACTTGGTAGCTATGGAGATGGTGGAGAAGCTGGGATTGAAAAAGCTGAAACATCCCACTCCCTACAAAGTATCATGGCTGTAGAAGGGGCATCAACTGTTAGTTGATGAACAGTGTGAGGTGGAGTTTCAGATTGGTAAGTATAAGGACAAGATTCTTTGCGATGTCATGCCAATGGATGTTTGTCATTTGCTGTTAGGACGACCTTGGCAGTTTGACAGGAGTGCAGTTCACGATGGGAAAACTAACTGCTATAAGTTTGTGAAAGATGGGATCAAGCATACGCTTGTGCCCATCAAGGAGGAAAACACAGCAGAGGCTAGTGGAGTGAAAGCACTACTGTTAGGTGGGAAAGAATTCATAAAACAGATTGAGGACAGCGAGATAAATTTTGTTGTCATAAGGAGACCAAGAGAAGTGGTACTCCACACACAGGTTTCAGATTTACCAGAAGAAGTTCAGAGGTTGCTGCAGGATTTTGGAGACATTGTGGTGGATGATCTTCCAGACGAGTTGCCACCTAGGAGGGGTATTAGTCACTGCATTGACTTTATACCAGGGGCAAGCCTGCCAAATAAAGCAACTTACCGCATGAGTCCCTAGGACCATGAAGAGATTAGGAAACAGGTCCAAGAGTTGCTGGACAAGGGTTTGATTCGGGAGAGCATGAGCCCATGTGCAGTACCTACTGTTTTGGCACCAAAAAAAGGAGGAGAGTGGAGAATGTGTACGGATTCCAGGGCTATTAACAAAATTACTGTTAGGTACAGGTTTCCCTTACCAAGGATGGACGATATGATGGATTGTCTGAGTGGAGCGGCCTACTTTTCGAAGATTGACTTGAAGAGTGGATATCACCAGATCCGGATTCGTGAGGGAGATGAATGGAAAACTACTTTCAAGACAAACGAAGGCTTATACGAATGGCTGGTGATGCCGTTTGATTTGAGCAACGCTCCCAGCACGTTCATGCGTCTAATGAATGAAGTGCTGAAGGAATTTAACGGTAAGTTTGTTATAGTTTACTTGGACGATATTCTGATTTTTAGTAAGACTAAGGAGGAGCATTTCAGGCATTTGCAGAGTGTGTTGAGAAAATTACAGCAGAACAAGCTGTTAATTAACTTGAAGAAATGTACCTTTTTTCAGCGGGAACTAATATATCTGGGTTTTGTTATTGCGGAGAATGAATTAAAAATGGATCCAGAAAAGGTGACAGCTATAGTTAGCTGGCCTTCTCCGAAGAGTTTGTTTGAAGTTCGAAGTTTCCATGGACTTGCCAGTTTTTACAGGAAGTTCATCAGAAATTTCAGCGAGATTTGCGCCCCAATGTTGGATACGATTAAGAAAGTGAATCAACCATTTCACTGGACTGAAGCAGCAGAAAACAGTTTTCAGATCTTGAAGAATAAGAGTACTAAAAGACCTGTGTTGAGACTGCCTGATTTCAACAAACTTTTTCAAGTTCGTTGCGACGCCAGTGGTACAGCCATTGGAGTAGTCCTTAGCCAGGAGGACAGACCAGTTGCTTATTTCAGCGAAAAGCTAAACGAGAGCAGACAGAAGTACTCGACCTATGACAAGGAGTTCTACGCCATTGTACAAGCTTTGAAGCATTGGCGACATTATCTATTAGGTAACGAATTTGTTTTATTTTCTGATAATTCTGCGTTACAGTACATTATGCAGCAGCATAAATTGAACCACAAGCATGCAGCTTGGGTTGAGTACCTACAAAGTTTCACGTTTGTACTAAAGCACATTAGTGGGCAATCAAATAAGGTAGCAGATGCACTTAGTAGGAGAACATTACTGTTACAGGAACGCACAATGCATATCTTAGGATTTGAACATTTAAAAGAGGTGTATCCGACCAACACCGAGTTTATGGAGGCCTATGAGGCTCGCCAAAACCCACTGTTACGAAATGACAGCAAGTGGCTGGAGTATAATCTTCAGGAAGGATTGCTGTTCAAAGGAGGGCAGTTATGCATTCCAAATTGTTCTATGTGGGAAAATATCATCCAGGAAAAACACAGCGGAGGCCTGGCAGGACACTTTGGAATTGATAAAACCATTGCTCAGGTACAGCATTTCTATTTTTGGCCTAAGTTGCAGCGAGATGTGCAGAGGTATGTGACTAGATGTAAAACTTGTCAATTGGCAAAAGGTCACAGTCAAAACACTGGACTTTATATGCCATTGCCCATTCCTAGTCGACCTTGGGATTCGGTCAGCATGGATTTTGTGCTGGGTTTGACAAAAACACAACGCGGCTTTGATTCAGTGATGGTTGTAGTCGACTGATTTTTGAAGATGGCACACTTTGTACCATGCAGGAAAACCAGTGACGCCACTTACATAGCACATCTTTTCTTTACAGAGATTGTGCGGTTGCATTGACTTCCACGAACCATTATCTCTGACAGAGATGTCAAGTTCATAGGCCATTTTTGGAGAACTCTGTGGAAGAAGCTAAATACTTAGTTGCAGTTCAGCTCCGCTTATCATCCGCAGACGGACGGACAGACGGAGGTAGTGAACCGAAGTCTAGGGAATTTGCTTAGAAGTCTGACAGGTGAAAACTCCCGGACTTGGGATCGTGTACTGGCACAGGCGGAATTCACATATAACGATTCTCCTAACCGTAGCACAGGCTACAGTCCATTCCAAATTCTGTACGGCATGCATCCGCGAGGAGTGCACGAGTTACGAGATTTGGGGAAGCTGAAGAAACGGAGCGCTGATGGAGAAGATTTTGCCCAAGCTATGAGCAAACTGCACGAACAGGTTAAGCTGAAACTACAGGACAGCAGTCAGAAATACAAGCAGCGAGCTGATACAAAACGCCGGGAGGTTCAGTTTAATGTCGGGGATGAAGTTCTTGCGTACTTACGCAAGGAACGGTTTCCCAAGCGAGAGTACAGCAAGCTCAAGTTTAAGAAAATCGGACCCTGCAAGATCATTCGCAAATTTTCTGCGAACGCTTATGAGATACAGTTTCCACCAGGGATTGGAATTTCCCCTATATTTAACGTGGCATATCTGTTCCCTTATGTTGCAGGTTCGGTAGATGATGCAGCAGCAGAGCCACCGTAGGACACCAAATTGGAAGGAGACTCATGGACGAGACAGATGCCGATGGCACCGCCCGTCGAGATTGAGGGATTTTGGACACACAGGTAGCTAAGCGCACACGCAGGAAGGAATATTTGCGGTATTTGGTAAAGTGGAAGAACCGTCCAATAGAGGACAGTTCGTGGCTCAATGCAATGCAAATTCAGAAGGCGGGCTATTCTGTTGACGACCTCATGGAACGGAACCATGACTTTTTGCCACCCCGGGAGCCTGATGCAGGAGCATCCAGCTCTGAGGAGACGGAAGTTGGCTGACAATCTCACAAAGATGCAATAATGAATTCATGGCTAAACAGGCATAGGCTTGTCAAGTCATTTTACGTTAATTTTAATTATTTTATTTTATCATAAGACACTAGGAGTAGATCGATTGGCAGTCATAAGTTATTTCTGATTGCAAGTAGGAATTATGGACAGCGAGATAAACTGACAGTTAATTAGTTCTTTTTTTTAGTTAATTAGCTCTTTACAGTTGTGTTAGTTAAGGCATTTCAGAAACTGGAAATTAGTTACAATAAACTATTAGGGTAGTTCCAACTAAATTAAACTGTATTGATTCAGAAATGTTAAAAGAGAGAAAAATGATTGTACGGGATTCCTCTCCCCGAAGAACAGAGAAACAGAAAGGAAATACAGTCATTTTCTTTTCAAATAAAGAACATCTATTTTAAGTTATGGTATTGTCACTGTAATGAAATAATTCATGCATGTAATATAACTGTGTATGTGTAACAAACTGGCATAAGAGTAACAGTACAGGACGACAAGCGAGGAGAACAAAGAACGGGTGCAGACATAATCTTCCAGAGCGAGAAGGGAGAAGTCCAGAACACGACGGACAAAGAGAGATAACAGCTACGACAAGAGGGCGCATAACAGTGCGCGTCCAGAATGAAAAGACCAAGCAAAATTGAGCAAAAATCAAATCCAGGTAACCCGTAATAACTTCATCATGATATGAACCGAGCAGTGTTTTAAAGAAATCGAAATAACTATAGTATTACATTGCAAGGTTAATTTAAATAACAATCTATTTGAATTCACGGTCCTTTCGAGACCAAAGAAGCACATTCATGAGAACAAAGCAGACTTTGCACAAAATAATATTTACAGGCAAGTCACCATTATAAATTAGAGTTTGCACATTACATTATAAGCCGAGAAATCACCAAAACCCTATAGTGAGAGTAGTCCATAGCATTGGCAACCGAAGTTGCGGTTACCCGAGGGTTTCCAATAACTCAAACAACCTATCGACGGAGCGAGAAGTTACAGGCAAACAGGTGCCAACAAAAAAAAAGACCAGTAAGTGACCATATTACAGACTAGGGTTCGAAAACCCAAAATATCATCTACAGGGCAGGGTTTCGGATAAACCCAGAAAGAAACATATCAGAACAAGAGAACCAGTTACTCATGAAATTTCCAGAGACGGAGTGAGCTACACCATCGACAGACAGACCAAAACATCGCACAGGCGATTGCCAATCACAGACAAGACCATGACAAAAACTCTATGAACAGAGACCCGACAAGTTAAGACCCTACCCGGAACGAAGAACTGTAGGGTTCGAGCGAATGCCACAGTCGTGAAGAGTGCAACCAGGAACCAACAGGTTCAAACCACCTACAACCAAAACCAAACAGGATTAGTAAGGTCCTAATCTATAAAACCCTCAAGGAAAGGAACGAGAAGTAAAGGTGCCACAGAGAAGCCGTTTACCTGAACAGAGGAGGCCGAACGAACAACAAATAAACCATGAAAACCTGAATGACATGGAACAAATGTGTTAGAGCAGGTAAAGGAGAGATAAGGAAATTAAATCAGAGAGTGAATGCTCACCTCGACAGTGAGATTGGAGCGCCGAACAGTTGGAATAAACCCTGTCACGGAAAAACCCTGTCAATAAATCGAATAGGAAGCAAGTTCAACAGTTCACTATTGAGAAAATCAACCAGCAAATCAATTACAAACCGTGTAGAGCAGAATGGCGCCTCCACACCAGTGAGTTTCCATCTCTAAGAGCAGGGAAGGGTCGAGAGAACCCACATAACAAACTTCGAAGAACCAGAACGGCAAGGTGGACAGAGCTCTCACAGAGTGGAGCAAGCTCTCGGCAGAGTGTCCGAAGAAAAAGCGAAATGAAAATGATTAACAGAGGGTTGTCAACGAGCATTTTTGAGTGAGGTTAACTGGCAGGTACAGGTGAGCATCCGGTGAAACAAGTTTTCGTAACCCTAATCCTTCTACCGAAAAACGTACAAATCATTTAATCGATCATTGAATTGCCCAGGACAGGAGTCCAATCAAACAAGGATCCTTAGCTTTGGCGGGAGGCCATCATCATCAAAGGATCTCAAGGCAGAAAGGCTTCAGAAGTACATCAAGGAAATCTCCATCTCCCAGTACCAAATTTCATTTTTTGGTTATTGTTATTCTTTTTCAAACTTTGGTCAGAGATAGACGTTATGGTCTACGACAACCTCCAAGAAACAATTTTACAAGAATAAATCATGAAATTTTATTCATGAACAATGTAGAATGTTTCAAGTGTCATAACATTGAGCATATGGCACGTGATTGTAACTTAACATGGGATCTTACACAAGCTAAACCAATGCAAAAGAAGAAAGTTACACAAGTATGGAGAAGGAAGGGAATACAGTCTGAAAGTCCCTTGAGCTCCTCAGCCAATCTAGATTTCTTTTCAGAAAAATTTGCTAAAAGGAGACGATGCATACATGGACAGCGATGACAGCGACAGCGACGACAGCGCAGTCAATTGGGAATCCGCCATCGTGCAGCAGGAAAATAGCTCAGGAAAAACCAGCTACCTTATCGGACAACAACCGACCTGCAACAAATAAATGTTACGTGGAGAAAAAGTTTGGTTGACCAGCGTTTCAGAAAAACATTAAATGAAGTTCAATGGCATTCAGAAACGGTTGGTGAAGATTTAATTTTAATGTTTTATATTTGGTCAAGGGAGTATGGCTCAAAATAAAATAAAAAAATGTCATATTTTTTTATGTATTGTGACCAATGCAGGTGCATGAAAAAAAAGTTTTTTCCCTTGAGTAAAAAAAAATGGAATGCCGAGCCATGCATGAATTTTTTTTTGTTGAGAGTGTTTATTTTATGCACAATAGTGCGGAGGTGAAGCAGCATTGAGCTTGTGGAAGCAGAACCCATGAAGGTATGTGTTTTTAATGGTTGTTAAATGAATTATATGCATTGTAATGCAAAACAAGGAGATCCGCACATCCGTGCGAAGGCAGAACAAAAGGCAAGAGATAAAAAGTGAAATGGTTCACAGCAGTGAATAAAAACCCAGGGGAGCACAACAGTGTGACAGGAAGAAAGACTTGTGGTAACAAATGAAAGTTTGGAATCCCCTTTTACACGTGCTTATAGTTTGTTGAAACGAATGGGAATGAAAAAGTATTTTTTTTATGTAATGTGAAAACTCAGAATTTTAAATGTAATGAGAAATTTCACACATGAGTGAATGTGTAAGAAATTCTTATTTTATAGCAGTAAACCAAAGTAAGAATTTCTCAGCTTACAGCAATAAATGCAAAAGATTCACACAACAGTGAAATGTGCAAAGGTTGTTCATTGCATATGTATTGGCAATGAAACGCATTGTAGTGTGAAGAAGAAAGAAAAAGAACGCAACAACGAGATGATGTTTGGTTGTTCGCTGGTGGGAAAGGAAAGGAATGCGCAGCAGCACAAATCTCATAGTTTTTGTTGGTGAAGATATGCGAGTAATGTGAAGCAAGTGAAGAACGCAGCAGCTTGAGCAGAGTAAATGAAACCAGAAGACTTTTACAACAGTAAAAGTAATTTTTTTTTTTTTTCACATAGCAGTGAAAAAGAATTATGTAAATTTTGTTTTGTTGGGAGATTGAAATGCATTGAAATGCAGTGTGAATGTAATCAAGTTGTATGTAAGAAAAATTTTATTTTACAGCAGTGAATGAGGATTTTACACAACAGTGTAAAATTATTTGTAAAAGAGGCAGAGTAATATTTTTGTTGTTTTGGAACTGCATCTAAAGCAGTATCTGGTTGTAATCCCTCTGTGAGATGAAGTGAAGTTTTGGTGGATCCCTCTGTTAAAGAGGAAGGTGCTTTTCAACACAGTCTTTTAGTGAATTCCTCTGTCAAGAGGAAGATGCTTTTCAGCATAGACTGGTGAATCCCTCTGGTTTAGAGGAAGATGCTCTTCAGCATAATCTCTGGTGAATCCCTCTGTGTGAGGAAGACTCTTTCATTGTTTGTGGAACTGCATGTGAAGCAGTGTTGGTGAATCCCTCTATTAAGAGGAAGACTTTTTTGTAACAACAACATGTCAAGGAGTTGAGAAAGTCTCTGGGAATGACTGAATGCCCAACAGTTGAAATTAAAGGGGAGTGTTGAAATTGTAATTTCAACTACGTGATAGTTGAACCGCGCAGCATTTGAATTCGCCCAAAACAGCGCCAAGAAACCACTACCTTATCGGACTGCTTTTGGTTTGCAGGTGGTTTTCGTACAAACGACTCCGATGCAATGAAACTCTGCCACGCGTCCTCTGTATGTTGGCAAAACCATTTTCCATCGAGACGTAAAGGTTAGTGAGGTAAGGCATCCTGATATTCACCACAACCGTCCGATTGAGCTCAACGTTCTCCACCGTTAGATTGCATTCAAAGCTGCATACGAGCCTGCAACATGACATTGCGTAAAAATTTGGTTGACCGCCGGTAAAGTAATTTAATGGATTAATTATGTTCGTAAATAGTAGGTGAGATGTGTTAGTTTTAATATTTTTTTTATGCACGAACGTATGGCGAATTTAAAGACGGATATGGTCATTTTTGTTATATGACATAGGCAATGTAATATCAAAAAAATGGAGCTCGTGTATTATTGCTAGAGTAGTTTTTTGTAGTGAGTTGACTTGGTATATGTAAGGAAAATGGAATGAAACGCAGTGCGTGTGCGAACAACAAAATTTTTACCAGAGTCTTTTGTTGGTGTGAATGCACAGTAATGCATAGATTATGAGTTGACCATTTTTTTTGTAATACACGATGAAGTGCAATAGCGTATGAAAAGATGGGCGAATGAAGAAAATCTCTTACACAGAGGTATCAAAATTTTTAATGCACAGCAGTGCAGGTGTAATGTTGTTTTTGTTGAGAGATTGAAATGGAATGTGAATGTGTAGCAGCACACATGTAAATTTTTGGTTGCTCGTTGAATATGTTTTGAGAATATATGTAGAAGCGTAGAAGGCAGAGTATGTAATTTTCTTTTGGTTGAAATGTAATGTAAGGAATTACATTTACAGCAGTAAATGTAAGATTGTTTTTTTATTACAGCAGTATATGTAAAAGTCAGTTTTTTACAGCATTAAAGGTAAATGAGATTTTTACACACTGAAGTGTAAAATCTCAGGGGGAGACAGAGTAACTTTGGTTAGTAAATTTTTTTTGGTGAATCCCTCTGAGTGAAAGAGGATGAATCTTGTATCAAGAATTTTGTTTTAATGAATATAAAGGCTTTTATGGGTGTGAAAAATCTCTGTTCTCAGAAAACAATTTAGCTTCCGTGTGTTAAAGATCATGGAGAAAAACAGAGCATTGTCTCTGTGTGCAGTTTGTTTGTTTGTTTTTGGATTTTACCAGAAAAATCCCCAACATTGAAATCTCCATGCAACCTCGGATCCACCACTTCCTCAATCACCCTCCCTTCCCTCATGATTGCAGAGGCACACTGAACCAGATGTCCTATTGAACTGGATAACGAGCTTATTCTGATTACTATCTCTAACAAAACAATCACAAAGCTATAAACATCCACCTTGGACATGATTGGGAGATTCATTGCCCACTCTGGTGCTAAGTAACCCTGCGTGCCTCTAATGGTGGAGAAGGCGAATGAGTGATCCCTATCTACCAACGTCGCCAAGCCAAAGTCCGCAACCTTGGGATAAAAATTCATGTCCAGAAGTATGTTTTGGGACTTGATGTCACAGTGCAGAATCCATTCCAAACATTCTTCGTGAAGGTAGGCTAACCCCTTGGTTGTGCCCACCGCAATCCCAAACCTTTCTTTCCAACCCAAAACTCTGTCGTTGCCAACTTCTTGGCTTTCTGCAGTCAGATACTTGTCTAGAGACCCATTTTCAATGTACTCGTAAACAAGCAACCTGTGATTTCCTTCCACACAGAAGCCAAACATACGAACTAAGTTCATGTGATGGACTCTCCCAATCACACTCACTTCTGCCCAGAACTGATCATGACCCTAGGATACTCCTTCCAGTCGCTTCACTGCTACAACCTCACCATCGGTTAGCATGCCTTTGTACACCGTCCCAAAGCCTCCTTCTCCTAGTCTTATCTTGAAGTTATCTGTCGCTTTCTTCAGTTTTGCTAAGCTGAAGTTCTTGAATCCCCTGGGGATGTCTGAGTAGGCTAGACGTTCATAGCCAAGATCTCTATATGTTCTGGACATATACCACCAACCAAGTATTACACAAAACAGCTCTGCAACACCAAATGCAATAGCAAAATATCTTAGCGCAGATTTGACATTAGGGCTACTTGTCTTATGCCTTTTGCCTTCCTCCGTGGAAGCCGAACCGTTTAATGGCAAAGGCTGAGGCGCACTGGTAATATTAAAAACAGTGGAATCATTGCTGGAAACTTTGATGTACATGTTGCCCACCTCACCGGGAGATCGGAATCCATGATCAATAAATAATTGGGATAACACAATCCGTAGCCATGCAATGTGTAGACAAAGCCTTCACAACGACTATCATTCATACACACAAATTTACACTCTTCCAGCGTAAGCTCAAGAAGGGAAGATGAAGAAGCTTTGTACTGGACGTGTTGTGCCCATTTAGTTCTTGATTCTGCTGGCAACCTTGGAACCAATTGGTGGAATCTTTCATGTGAAAACCAGGGGGACATGTACAACTGGGCTTTGGAGTGTATATGCACAGACCGTACATTCCACAGAAGCCATGAACTCTGCATTGATCAGGGACCGCCATCCAAACAATGGTCCATGTACCCCACCAAACTCTATAGCCTTCAACCAAACTGTATAGCCTCAGGTTTCCATCAATGTCCAGAGTTAATATTCTCTTGGGGCCTTCTCCATAATCTGATGCTGCAATGTTAAACCCGTCGTTTGACCTGAAATTACCGGAGGCATTCAACATAGCTTGGACATATAATGTGTTTTGCCCGCCATAAGGGCCCGTAGTTGTCCTTCAATCCTGATCCGTCGTCGTAACTGAGTCAAAGAATGCTGGAGCTATCAAAGTAGAGATGATAGTACCCTCATTTAAATGTGCCCTTTCCCAATCTGGGTATTAACTGCATATTATTCCCGAGGGGCTGCAGTGGAAGAAGAGTATCGGTTGGATACTGGAAGCTTTCCCACACATGATCTACCGAAAAGCCACATAATACCAGATTTCCCATTTCTAAAAGGGAAACCTCCTTTACATTGGAGTTACTGCCGGTATTGGTGCTCCACACAATTGATCCGTCTGCATCCGACAGAACGAGGTTTCCATCTTTTCTTAGAAGAAGACGGGAATCTCTTCTGTTGACGGGTTGGTCTCTCTTTGCCACCCAGGCAACTGTTTGGTCGCGTGTCTCAGTATACCAGATGGAAAAAACATAAGCATTGTCACCCACCATGTAAAATCTAGCAGAAAACATTTCATGGGGAGAAACCAAGCAGGTTGTGTTTTGTTGAGGAGTCAGTGAAGAACCGAGCTTCAGCACATCCTTTTTAATGTTGCACTGATTATTGGAAATGTAAATTCCAGAAACGTGGTTGCAGGCGAACAGAAGCATCAAACATGTCAGCTGAGCGGAGAAGAAGCAACAGTGGAATCCCAGCTCTGCTTCCATTGCGGCCAGAGGTATTAATCAAATCAGGAAATCCTCTTTGTCCTCACCCAATATTGAAATGATTATGATATTAAGTAATATTGGAAGATAAAACTTTCTCACCCAATACATATGAAATCGTAAACATAAATTGTTTTCAATTTTTTTTAATTAACAAATTTTATATGAAATCATTAATATTAATTTATATTTCTAAAATTATTTTTTATTTATAAATTCAATAAAATATGTTAATAATATTTAAAAATTTTTAAGAAATTTCCATATAATTATCCAAAACAGTAAGATTTTATTAAATTATTTTAAAATGTGAAATATCATATAACTTGGCCGTGTAAATTAATTTTATTAAATTTTATTTGTAATTATTTAATTTTAAAATAATATAATTATTTGAATAATAATATAATAAAAATGTAATTCTCTATTGAGAAGTGCCATGGTGAAGTTTTATGCTAGTAATTAAAAGCTTTTATTTATTCGACATGATATTTTGGGAGATTGGCTATGTATTTGAAGAGGAACAAAGATCTATGTCAAAACATACCAGGCTCAAGAAGCACCATACGTAGAGGCATCACCATAGACGACGGTAGCGGTTGTGAGTGTTTACGTTTCATCAGTCATGACTGGAAATCCAACCAGACAAAATGAAATCGCATTGGAGCGACTTCACGCAATCTGTCACGCCAGACAATTTTACCACTGCAAGATCTCCTCCTTGCACCAACAAAATAAAGAAGCAACACTTCATTTCCATTTAACAAATGCTGTGTCATCGTCATTTAACAAATGCTCCGTTTCTAGACACAAGTGCTTTATTTATGGACAAATGCTCAGTTTATTACTATGATTCAAGAGGGAATCAAAATGGATCTGGTTACTATATCACCATAAATTTCCAAAAGAGTGGAATACAAGAATTTCCAACAAAATGAAGCTTCATTTATTCCATAACCACATCCCAAATTAGCCTCGCATATGAGCATTTGATCAATAAATGATTTGTATCTCCTCCCCATGCATAGAGGGCATATTCCAGGACCAATGAACCCACACTTTTGTAAGTTGTCCCATGTTAATATACGATCATGTTCTGCCAGCTAGAAAATATTTTAATTTGTTCCGGACATTCCATCTTCATATATCCCGTGCACGCCTATTATAGTCATTGATCCTCTCAGGCCTTGGAAACTTCAAGTAGATGTCTTGGACCATCAGATTCTTCTTTTTCATTTTACCCCCCATATCATATAGTCTTTCTTATCACAAAGGGTGATGCCAATATATTGAAGTTGCACTACGTTTGACCCCCATTCCTCATGATATGTCTGATGTGCCAAGATCTTCGACCCTTCTCCAACTTTGTTGATCAATGTTTTGAGTCCTTGACAAATATATCCACTGCAAGCAGATAATGTCCTTTCTGTAAAGGATTTGCAATGTATGAAAGGATATTGAATGATTTCCAGCCTTCCCCATGATGGCAACTAATCTAATTTTGATATTGATCCATCACCAACCCCCCAAAGGACAAACCCCAACATCCAATGTAGAGTGTGTTGAAAAGTGTAACTAGGTTCGGTCTTCATAATGACATGTATAAATATGATTTTATGTAATTGATGTAAAGAAGAAAATAAAATTATTTTTGTAATGCTTGAATCATGGGTTTCATGATCAAGGAATTTTATTTTAGTTAAGGTTCCCATTGTGAGCCTTTGGGTTTGTCATAAGTCATAATATTCTATTGAATCAATGTTATGTATGGAAGACCCTTCTTGGGCATGTTACAAATATATGTGAATCAATGAAAGAATCAAAGAGACCCTTTCTTTCAAGTCGGCCTTAAATGAAATTATGAAGCTTCACCAAAGGAAATTTCGGCTCACACACATCTCAAGTCGGCCAATTTACATGGGAAACCCACTATAAATAGGGCAACTCGACCTCATTTCAAGGACATAATTTCAGTCAAGGAGAAGTATGTAATAAGGAGTGCGAGAATCATTAGGAAAGCAACCTCTTAACCAATGAAGAGAAGGAAAGGAAGAGTGATGTCCTTAGCTTTGTTTTTGGGTCTGTCTTGGGTTGAATCACTCCATAGGTGCGAAGTATAGATGATATCTATTGCAAAAAAAGTCAAAGTACTGCAGTCAAGGAGGTAGCCTCCAACTAAAGAGAAGGAAATTAAGGTTCAAGAGAAGGTCATCTACATGTACTAGGGTTTATGAATTAGGGTCGAGAAGTTGTAGGTCTGAAGTAGAGAAAAGGAAGTCGATATTTGAAAGGTAGTAGAGGAATAAAGAAGAAACATGTAGTTGACTATCATTGAATCTATTAAGAAATATAGGTCAAAATAAGAAGCTTGGTGCAATGGTCTTGGAGAGGTCAAATAGGTCAAGATTCTTGGTCTTGGTATTCATCAATTGAAGTCTCTATAATAAGAAGAATTTGTTTGGGTTTTCCTCTCAAGTGGGAGAGGTTTTGGCCCTAACTAATCACCTATATTATGTGTCTCTTGTCTCTTTATTGTCTATGCTTTGGTAGTTTTTTGATGAATAACACTATAATAATCTAACTAAAGAGAAGATAATAATCTAAAGGAGTAGAAAGCATTCATAAGAAGTTATCATTACAAGAGAAATCACCTAATTTCTATGCCCTAGATTTCTCAATAGAGTGTGCATCATACTTCTCCATGTGGGTGATATAACAGATTTCTTCGTGGCACTGCTACTAATCCATGAGGAAAAAATTTTGACCGAACATATATCTTTCCTTAATGATATGAGACCACACACCATTTCTAGACACTTCCCTCCACATATTTTTTATAGTCAAATCCTTGTTAAAAGTGGATGTATCTATGAAACCCCAACCTCCTTTGTCCACTCGCTTTACAAGTGTTGACCATTGTACCATATGAATTTTGTCTTGTAACTACATTCTAGCACATAAGAAGTGGCTCATGATAGATTGTATCTTATGTATGATCTCCCATGGCATTAAATAAAGGTGGATACAATATATTTGAATGTTTTGTAGCATTGATTTCATCATTACCATCCTTCCACCCGTCGTCAACCATCTTTAGTTCCAACTATCCAATTTTTTTGTGAAATCTTTCAATTAACCATATCCAATCCTAGTTATAGTATCCTTTCGGTTTCATATTAAACGTAACGTAAGGTAGGTGAAACCATCATCCAAGATTGACGATGCTACCCAAAAAATATCACGTATGTCCTTTGTTACATTCTCCTCACTATCATCGTCTAACAAGATCGATTTTCCTTCATTCATGCACAAACCAGACACAAATCCAAATGATTTAATGAGGTATCTCATGGTTCTTCACTCCCCCACTGTGGATTCTCCACAATTGGTAAATTATCATCTACGAACATTAAATGAGAGATGGAAATATTTCTGGTTACTCTGATACCTTTAATAATTCCATTATCCTTTAACATCTTCATTTTTCTACTAAGAGAAAGAGTAATGGAGACATGGCACATCCCTGTATAATTCCTCTGATTTCGAAAAGGGCATACCTTGTTTACAGAACGAAAGCTCTAGACGCACAAAAGAGGTTCCACACAGCGTAAGAAGGTAAGTCACAAAAGAATCAGAGAGCACACCGCTGAACACATAAACACAGAACTCTGAACACTTGCCTTCATTAGATGATGAATAGATGATTTTTTAAGGAAGCTTGTTTATTTGTCAACTAATTTTAGAATCTGCATTAAATTATCCGTTGAATTTTCACTGCTGTAATAATGGGAAGTTGGAATTAGTTCCTTCCAACACTTTATCTTAATTCCAATTATATAACAACCATGATCTTAATTGATATGCTAGTTGATCTAATTCTCAGCTAGATTTACAACATAATTTTGTATTGTATGGATGAAAAAAAAACAAATTAAAAAAAAAGAATTAGATATTTTATTTTTGCTAACTACAACATCCATTTTACAATAGAAAAGACTTTAAATTTATAGAAAAGCTAAATAAAAACTAAATAATTATTACATTAATAGAGAAAAAAAATTATTGCCCAAAAAGATATAAAAAATTTAATGATAAAAAACTACCCATCAAATTCCCCATACCTCAAGTGTGCAAGAAACACGTCACCCATCAAATTCCAGTCGCAAATGAAATCCCTGCGAAGGAAGTACGACGCAAGGTCTGCAACGTATGGCGTGCTCTTTACGCCATTGAATGTATAAAGAAAAAAACAAAACATTGTACGTTTCATTTCGCAAACATTGAATGGCCAAATAGTCTTTTGTACGTAGTCCTGACATGTTAAGCACATATTCGATACTGCACACACCCAGTCATTAAGCTTATTATTATAGATAAAATTAATTCATCAACAACAATAATATCATATAAATAGTTTGATGGAAAAATATAATAATATCTGCAATATTATATATTATATAAGAATAATAAATATAAAAATCTGTCTTAAAATTTAAATATCTAGAAAAAAATCTTGCATATTCCTGGCCTACAAACTCTTGGGAATACTTAGCCGTAACCTCATATCTTTATCTTGTACTTAACATACCAACGCTTCCCAATGTTAAACCCTAACCCCATATCTTACTTCTACCCAACATACATACTCTTACAAATAGTAAATCTTAACCCTAAAATTATATAAGTTGTGATTCTGCCGCATGTTGCTGACTCTCAATTGCGAATGAAGAGGAAGAGGGAGTTGGAAATGATTTGGCTGAATCGTTCGGCAAAATAGAATTTGATGATGAAAATGAATCAGGTTGAGAAAGCATTTCGACAGCCTGACTCTTGGATGGTGTAACATCCTTGTCTTCCTCGATGCATAGCAGTGCTCTTTTTAGGATTCTCTTCACCTCTGCCGAATTAAATGTTGAAATTGTAATTTCAACTGCGCGAGAGTTGAACCGCGCATCATTTAAATTCAATTCGCCCAAAACAGCACTGGGAAACCACTATCTTATCGGACAGCTTTTGCTTACTGGGAAACCACTATCTTATCGGACCGCTTTTGCTTTTGGTTTGTAGGTGGTTTTCGTACAAACCATTCCCATGTAATGAAACTCTACTCTGTTACGCGTCGTCTCTACGTTTGCAAAACCACTTTCCATCGGGACATAAAGAGGTTACTGAGATAAGGCATCCCGATATTCACCACAACAGTCTGATTGAGCTCAACGTTCTCTACCGTTGATTGCATTCAAAGCTGCATACGAGCCTGCAACATGATATATTGCCTAAAAATTTGGTTGATGGCCGGTAAAGTAATTTAATGAATTAATTGTGTTCGTAAATAGTAGGCGAGATGTGTAAGTTTTAATATTTTTTTATGCACGAAGCTATGGCGAATTTAAAGATAGGTATGATCATTTTTGTTACATGACATACGCAATGTAATATCAAAAAAATGGAGCTCGTGTATTATTGCTAGAGTAGTTTTTTGTAGTGAATTGACTTGGTATATGTAAAGAAATGGAATGAAACGCTGCGCGTGCGAACAACAAAATTTTTATCAGAGTATTTTGTTAGTGTGAATGCACAACAGTGTATAGATTATGAGTTGACCATTTTTTTTGTAATACACGGTGAAGCCCAGCGGCGTATGAAAAGATGGGCGAATGAAGAAAATCTCTTACACAAGGTATCAAAATTGTTAATGCAGAGCAGTGCAGGTGTAATGTTGTTTTTGTTGAGAGATTGAAATGGAATGTGAATGTGTAGCACCACACATGTAAATTTTTGGTTGCTTGTTGAATATGTTTTGAAAATATATGTAGAAGCCTAGAAGGCAGCAGAGTATGTAATTTTCTTTTGGTTGAAATGTAATGTAAGGAATTACATTTACAACAGTAAATTTAAGATTGTTTTTTTATTACACTAGTATATGTAAAAGTCTGTTTTTTACAGCATTAAAGATAAATGAGATTTTTACACACTGGAGTGTAAAATCTCAGGAAGAGACTGTAAAGAATGACAAGGTCAAAGAAGAAAGTCACCAATCCTGCTAAAAATGTGTTTCCCTCTACTACTAAAATAGAAAACAAACTATTTGAAAGCATTTTATTTGAGGCTCCAAGGTTCAATGGGAACTTTGATATATGGGAAATAAAAATGAGGACTTTCTTACAGTCTGAAGGGATTGAAATTTGGGAATCAGTGATTGATGATAGCAAGATGGATAGAGAATTCCAAGGAGTACAATGCAAAAGCAGCAAAGACAATCTTGGATGGACTGCCTGATTCTGTGAAGAAGAATCTAGGAAAATATTCATCAGCAAAGGATATATAGGACAGAATTCATGACCTTCACTCAAAGGGAACACTGACCATGACTATCAGTCAAGAAGGAAATTATGAACCCATCATAGAAGCTGAAAATGAGAAGGTCAACCTCATCAAGCTTCAAGTACAAGAAAGGGATGAAGAGCTCGCCAAGCTTAAGAAGGAACTTGATCAAAGCAAAAGGAAGCATCATGAAGAAACCATATTCATGACAAATCAGTTGAATAATGCAAAGAAGCAGGAAGATGCCTTGTCAAGTCAACTTGAACAAAGGCACAAGAGAGTGAACAAACTTGTAGAAGCGATTGGACAGTACAAGGTAGAGGTCTCCTCCCTTAAGTCTGAGCTACAAGAAGCCAGGAAACAGGCACAAGAAGCTGAGAACAAAATGAAGAGCAGTCAAACAAAGAATGAAGAAATTTCCAAAATGAAGTCAGATATCATCTCCCTTAAAATAGTAGCAGCTGAAGCTACTCATAGCAAGGAATAAACTGAGGAACAACTTGGAAAGAAGAATAATGAGTGTGAAAGATTGGAAGAAGAGATTGTCCTCCTCAGGAAAAAGGTTGAAGGGATGAACAAAATCATGAAGAGCTCTCAAGCCTTGGATGACATGCTCAGCTATCATAGATGTCCATCTGATAAATCAGGGCTTGGGTACGTAGGTGAACCCTCAAACAAGAATGAAAATGCTTTAAGCAAAAGAGATGTGAAGAAGCCAGAAAGAAATGGTGGCGCTCCTAGTTCCAGCAAAGGCAAGGAGAAAAATCAAGGCTACAATAGAAGAAATCCTACTCCAAGTAGAAAACCAGCTCCAAGAAGAAATGTTGATGATGTCAAAGAGGCAAGTGGGAATGGTTATCATCAAAGGATCTCAAGGCAGAAAGGCTTCAGAAGTACATCAAGGAAATCTCCATCTCCCAGTACCAAAGTTCATTTTTTGGTTATTGTTATTATTGTTCAAACTTTCGTGAGAGATAGACGTTATGGTCTCCGACAACCTCCAAGAAACAATTTTACAAGAAGAAATCATGAAATTTTATTCATGAACAATGTAGAATGTTTCAAGTTTCATAACATTGAGCATATGGCACGTGATTGTAACTTAACATGGGCTCTTACACAAGCTAAACCAATGCAAAAGAAGAAAGTTACACAAGTATGGAGAAGGAAGGGAAGGAAGGGAATACAGTCTGAAAGTCCCTTGAGCTCCTCAGCCAATCTAGGTTTCTTTTGAGAAAACTTTGCTAAAAGGAGACGATGCATACATGGAAAGCGACGACAGCGCAGTCAATTGGGAATCCGCCATCGTGGAGTAGGAAAATAGCTCAGGAAAAACCAGCTACCTTATCGGACAACAACCGACCTGCAGCAAATAAATGTTACGTGGAGAAAAAGTTTGGTTGACCAGCATTTCAGAAAAACATTAAATGAAGTTCAATCGCATTTGTAAATGGTTGGTGAAGATTTAATTTTAATGTTTTATATTTGGTCAAGGGAGTATGGCTCAAAATAAAATAAAATAAAATGTCATATTTTTTTTATGTATTGTGACCAATGCAGCTGCATGAAAAAAAAAAATTTACCTTGAGTAAAAAAAATGGAATGGCCAGCCATGCATGACTTTTTTTTTGTTGAGAGTGTTTATTTTATGCACAATAGTGCAGAGGTGAAGCAGCATTGAGCTTGTGGAAGCAGAACCCATGAAGGTATGTGTTTGTAATGGTTGTTAAATGAATTATATGCATTGTAATGCAAAACAAGGAGATCCGCACATCACTGTGAAGGCAGAACAAAAGGCAAGAGATAAAAAGTGAAATGGTTCACAGCAGCGAATAAAAACACAGGCGAGCACAACAGTGTGACAGGAAGAAAGACTTGTGGCAACAAATGAAAGTTTGGAATCCCCTTTTACACGTGCTTATAGTTTGTTGAAACGAATGGGAATGAAAAAGTATTTTTTATGTAATGTGAAAACTCAGAAATTTAAATGTAATGAGAAATTTCACACATGAGTGAATGTGTAAGAAATTCTTATTTTACAGCAGTAAACCAAAGTAAGAATTTCTCAGCTTACAGCAGTAAATGCAAAAGATTCACACAACAGTGAAATGTGCAAAGGTTGTTCATTGCATATGTATTGGCAATGAAACACATTGTAGTGTGAAGAAGAAATAAAAAGAACGCAACAGCGTGATGATGTTTGGTTGTTCGCTGGTAGGAAAGGAAAGGAATGCGCAGCAGCACAAATCTCATAATTTTTGTTGGTGAAGATATGCCAATAATATGAAGCAGCCTGAGCAGAGTAAATGAAACCAGAAGACTTTTACAGCAGTAAAAGTAAATTTTTTTTTTCACACAGAAGTGGAAAAGAGGTTGTATGTAAGAAAATTTTTATTTTACAGCAGTGAATGAGGATTTTACACAGTAGTGTAAAATTATTTGTAAAAGAGGCAGAGTAATATTTTTGTTGTTTTGGAACTGCATCTAAAGCAGTATCTGGTTGTAATCCCTCTGTGAGAGGAAGTGAAGTTTTGGTGGATCCCTCTGTTAAAGAGGAAGGTGCTTTTCAGCACAGTCTTTTAGTGAATCCCTCTGTCAAGAGGAAGATGCTTTTCAACATAGACTGGTGAATCCCTCTGGTTTAGAGGAAGATGCTCTTCAGCATAATATCTGGTGAATCCCTCTGTGTGAGGAAGACTCTTTCATTGTTTGTGGAACTCCATCTGAAGCAGTGTTGGTGAATCCCTCTGTTAAGAGGAAGACTTTTTTGTAACAACAACATGTCAAGGAGTTGAGAAAGTCTCTGGGAATGACTGAATGCCTAGCAGTTGAAATTAAAGGGGAGTGTTGAAATTGTAATTTCAACTGCGCGACAGTTGAACTGCGCAGCATTTAAATTCACCCAAAATAGCGCCAGGAAACCACTACCTTATCGGACCGCTTTTGGTTTGCAGGAGGTTTTTGTACAAACGACTCCGATGCAATGAAACTCTGCCAGGCATCCTCTGTACGTTTGCAAAAACATTTTCCATCAGGACGTAAAGGTTAGTCAGGGAAGGCATCCCGATATTCACCACAACCGTCTGATTGAGCTCAACGTTCTCCACCGTTGAATGCATTCAAAGCTGCATACGAGCCTGCAACATGACATTGCGTAAAAATTTGGTTGACTGTCGGTAAATCAATTTAATGGATTAATTATGTTCGTAAATAGTAGGTGAGATGTGTTAGTTTAAATATTTTTTTTATGCACGAACTTATGGCGAATTTAAAGACGGATATGGTCTTTTTTGTTATATGACATACGCAATGTAATATCAAAAAAATGGAGCTCGTGTATTATTGCTAGAGTAGTTTTCTGTAGTGAGTTGACTTGGTATATGTAAGGAAAATGGAATGAAACGTAATACGCTTGCGAACAACAAAATTTTTACCAGAGTCTTTTGTTGGTGTGAATGCACAGCAATGCATAGATTATGAGTTGACCATTTTTTTTGTAATACACGGTGAAGCGCACCAGCGTATGAAAAGATGGGCGAATGAAGAAAATCTCTTACACAGAGGTATCAAAATTGTTAATGCACAGCAGTGCAGGTGTAATGTTGTTTTTGTTGAGAGATTGAAATGGAATGTGAATGTGTAGCAGCACACATGTAAATTTTTGGTTGCTCGTTGAATATGTTTTGAGAATATATGTAGAAGCTTAGAAGGCAGAGTATGTAATTTTCTTTTGGTTGAAATGTAATGTAAGGAATTACATTTACAACAGTAAATGTAAGATTGTTTTTTATTACAGCAGTATATGTAAAAGTCTGTTTTTTACAGCATTAAAGGTAAATGAGATTTTTACACACTGTAGTGTAAAATCTCAGGAGGAGACAGAGTAACTTTGGTTGGTAAATTTTTTTTGGTGAATCCCTCTGAGTGAAAGAGGATGAATCTTGTATTAGGAATTTTGTTTTAATGAATATAAAGGCTTTTATGGGTGTGAAAAATCTCTGTTCTCAGAAAACAATTTAGCTTCCGTGTGTTAAAGATCCTGGAGAAAAACAGAGCATTGTCTCTGTGTGCAGTTTGTTTGTTTGTTTTTGGGATTTTACCAGAAAAATCCCCAACATTGAAATCTCCATGCAACCTCGGATCCACCACTTCCTCAATCACCCTCCCTTCCCTCATGATTGCAGAGGCACACTGAACCAGATGTCCTGTTGAACTGGATAACGAGCTTATTCCGGTCACTATCTCTAACAAAACAATCCCAAAGCTATAAACATCCACCTTGGACGTGATTGGCAGATTCATTGCCCACTCCGGTGCTAAGTAACCCTGTGTGCCTCTAATGGTGGAAAAGGCGAATGAGTGATCCCTATCTACCAACGTCGCCAAGCCAAAGTCCGTAACCTTCGGACAAAAATTCATGTCCAGAAGTATGTTTTGGGACTTGATGTCACAGTGCAGAATCCATTCCAAACATTCTTCGTGAAGGTAGGCTAACCCCTTGGTTGTGCCCACCGCAATCCCAAACCTTTCTTTCCAACCCAAAACTCTGTCGTTGCCAACTTCTTGGCTTTCTGCAGTCAGATACTTGTCTAGAGACCCATTTTCAATGTACTCGTAAACAAGCAACCTGTGATTTCCTTCCGCACAGAAGCCAAACATACGAACTAAGTTCATGTGATGGACTCTCCCAATCACACTCACTTCTGCCCAGAATTGATCATGACCCTGGGATACTCCTTCCAGTCGCTTCACTACTACAACCTCACCATCGGTCAGCACGCCTTTTACACCTTCCCTAAGCCTCCTTCTCCTAGTCTTATCTTGAAGTTACCTGTCGCTTTCTTCAGTTTTGCTAAGCTGAAGTTCTTGAATCCTTCGGGGATGTCTGAGTAGGCTAGACGTTCATAGCCAAGATCTCTATATGTTCTGGACATATACCACCAACCAAGTATTACACAAAACAGCTCTGCAACACCAAATGTAATAGCAAAATATCTTAGCGCAGATTTGACATTAGGGCTACTTGTCTTATGCCTTTTGCCTTCGTCCGTGGAAGCCGAACCGTTTAATGGAAAAGGCTGAGGTGCACTGGTAATATTAAAAACAGTGGAATCATTGCTGGAAACTTTGATGTACATGTTGCCCACCTCACCGGGAGATCGGAATCCATGATCAATAAATACTTGGGATAACACAATCCGTAGCCATGCAATGTGTAGACAAATCCTTCACAACGACTATCATTCATACACAAAAAATTTACACTCTTCCAGCGTAAGTCAAGAAGGGAAGATGAAGAAGCTTTGTACTGGACACGCTGTGCCCATTGAGTTCTTGATTCTGCTGGCAACCTTGGAACCAATTGGTGGAATCTTTCATGTGAAAACCAGGGGGACATGTACAACTGGGCTTTGGAGTGTATATGCACAGACCGTACATTCCACAGAAGCCATGAACTCTACATTGATCAGGGACTGCCATCCAAACAATGGTCCACGTACCCCACCAAATTGTATAGCCTTCCACCAAACTGTATAGCCTCAGGTTTCCATCAATGTCCAGAGTTAGTCTTCTCTGTGGGCCTTCTCCATAACCTGATGCCGCAATGTTAAACCCGTCGTTTGACCTAAAATTACCGGAGGCATTCAACATAGCTTGGACATATAATGTGTTTTGCCCGCCATAAGGGCCCATAGTTGTCCTTCCATCCTGATCCGTCGTCGTAACTGAGTCGAAGAATGCTGGAGCTATCAAAGTAGAGACGATAGTACCCTCATTTAAACGTGCCCTTTCCCAATCTGGATATTAACTTCATATTATTCTCGAGGGGCTGCAGTGGAAGAAGAGTATCGGTTGGATACTGGAAGCTTTCCCACACATGATCTACCGAAAAGCCACGTAATACCAGATTTCCCATTTCTAAAAGGGCAACCTCCTTTACATTGGAGTTATTGCCGGTATTGGTGCTCCACACCACTGATCCGTCTGCATCCGACAGAATGAGGTTTCCATATTTTCTTAGAAGAAGACGGGAATCTCTTCCGTTGACGGGTTGGTCTCTCTTTGCCACCCAGGCAACTGTTTGGTCGCGTGTCTCAGTATACCAGATGGAAAAAACATAAGCAGTGTCACCCACCATGTAAAATCCAGCAGAAAACATTTCATAGGGAGAAACCAAGCAGGTTGTGTTCTGTTGAGGAGTCAGTGAAGAACCGAGCTTCAGCGCATCCTTTTTAATGTTGCACTGATTATTGGAAATGTAAATTCCAGAAACGTGGTTGCAGGCGAACAGAAGCATCAAACATGTTAGCTGAGCGGAGAAGAAGCGGCACTGGAATCCCAGCTCTGCTTCCATTGCGGCCAGAGGTATTAATCAAACCAAGAAATCCTCTTTGTCCTCACCCAATATTGAAATGATTATGATATTAAGTAATATTGGAAGATAAAACTTTCTCACCCAATACATATGAAATCGTAAACATAAATTGTTTTCAATTTTTTTTAATTAACAAATTTATATGAAATCATTAATATTAATTTATTTTTCTAAAATTATTCTTTTATTTATAAATTCAATAAAATATGTTAGAAATAATTAAAAAATTTAAAGAAATTCTCCTATAAATTCAAATAGTAAAGATTTATTAAATTATTTTAAAATGTGAAATATCATATAACTTGGCCGTGTAAATTAATTTTATTAAATTTTATTTGTAATTATTTAATTTTAAAATAATATAATTATTTGAATAATAATATAATAAAAATGTAATTCTCTATTGAGAAGTGCCATGGTGAAGTTTTATGCTAGTAATTAAAAGCTTTTATTTATTCGACATGATATTTTGGGAGATTGGCTATGTATTTGACTCTAGGGATCTTGCCTACTAAATAAAGTGCAAAAGGACTTTTAATGCCTCAAAAAAAAAAAAAAAAAACTTTATTCGGAATAAGTGGAAAATGGTCTAAGAATATTGACGCCTCACAAAGAAAACTTTATTTGGAAAAAAGTGGGAAAATGTTACTAAGAATAACCGCAAAAGGCTTTTAAGGCCTCAGAAAGAAGACTTTACTCAGAAAAAGTGGAAAAAGGTTGCTAAGAAGAAACACAAAAGGATTTTAATGCCTCAGAAAGAAGACTTTATTCCGAAAAAGTGGAAAAAGGTTGATAAGTGCACTCACTTGATCAAAAGTTGGCAGTCTGTTACATTCAACCCTAACATAATTTGTTTCTAAACGTCCTGATTTTTGCATTATTATATGTCAAGGTCCAATGGAGGAGAAGGATTGGTGTCATATGAAATTTCCAAATGCCAAGGATCTTACCTTAAACTTTTCTGCAAGTGAATACTTTCTTCCACCATTTATGAAATCAATGCATAAATTAAAGGTTCTAATAATTTTCAATCACAATTATAAGTGTGTTAGACTCCAAGGCATATCAACCTTGTCTTCATTAACTCTGTTAAAAGCTGTTCAGTTAGAGAGAGTAATTCTTAGTCCTCTTCAAGGATACTATCAATGCTCACAAAAAATAGAGAGGTTAAAAGTTGTTTAGTTAGAGAGAGTAATTCTTCCTCCTCTTCAAGGATACTATCAACCCTCACAAAAAATAGAGAAGTTATCATTGATTCTTTGTGAGGGTCCAAATGCTATAACAACTACCTTTGGCCAATCACATCAAAGCCAACATATTTTTTTTGGCATGAAAGTTAACTAGAAATGGTTTTGTTCCATATAAGTGATTAATGTGTGATTTTTCATCTGCATAACAATTTGACAATTAACCTACCATTTACTACCTTTAATGCTTGAAATGCATTTCTTTGGTGTTGTTAAGTGTCTATCTCAAATATGCATGCAATGGTTATGAGTGTCATAATGCCTACCTCTGGCTAATTGCATCAAAGCCACCCTGATAAATTCTATTTGAAAATGGTTCTGGGTCATAAGCGATTAATGTGTGATTTTCCATGTGCATAACAATTTGATGGGAAATTTTCCACCTTATATGTAATTTGTTGAATTCAAGTATTCTAAGTTCTACTAAAATCACTTGCAAATTCATATGTCAAAGTTGAGCTTTCTTAAAAATACAAAACCTAAAAATAACTAAAATCATCTAACTAGAAACCCTATTTTATTATTTCTAAATAATTGATCTCAATACTTTTTTTTGCATTACAATGTACTAAGTGAATCCAATGATTGACTATAAGATCTAGACTAACATGGTTGATAAGTTGCATTCTAATGCTAAGCTTAATGATCCTAAGAATGAAATCAAGTCATTAAAGTGAAGTTCCATGGCAAGGCAAAATAACTAAGAGATCAATTTGATTCTATTTTAGATTCTTTTCCACGATATGTTTTATAAAATGTTTTATTTTATTATATTATATATAGTTTTTTATAAGGTTTTTGTTGCTGATGATTAGGGTTAATCCTTAGTACAAACTAAGATTACTTTTTATGATATTTTGTTTAAAATGATTTATTTTATTGGATCATATAAAGTTTTATGTAAAGTTTTGTTGTTGATGATTAAGGTTATTTTGAGTAGTTAGAAGAAATTATTATCCTATCCTCACCAATTCAACTTCTCTATATAATTATCCACTTATATATCTATTATACTTTAAGAGTCCTAAAACAATTATTAGAAAGACGATTAATATATATTTACTATTACTACCGAATACCATAAAATTTCCATAGTATTAAGTCTTGAATACAATATTATTATTAATTACTTTTTTAACGGAATGGAAATAAATATGTACATAATAAAAGAATATATATATTTCAATTAAAAAATAAAATTAATATCAACCTAACTAACAACATAGTATCAACGTAACTAACTTAGAAAAAAAAATAATGAATTTTCATTTAGAAATATAAAAAACATTATATTAAATTTTGATAAATAATATTATGAAATCTATGTTTTTTTTAAGTTAACGCTTATGCTAAATAAATAAATATCAGCGTCAGCTTACAACGAAAACCTAGTTAATTATAATCAAAGTTATATTGACAATAACAAAGAATAAATCTAGCTCACATATCAAATCTTTACCTGGGTTCCACCTCAGAAATTGAAATCGGACGGAAATTGAAAATAAAAAATTGTACAATGTGGAATAAGCAGGTGAATTTGGAAATTAGCAGAAGAGGAACATGTCAAAACATACCAGGCTTAAGAAGCACCATACGTAGAGGCACCACCATAGACGAGGGTAGCGGTTGCGGGTGTTTACGTTTCATCAGTCATGACCGAAAACTAGCCAGACAAAATGAAATCGCAGTGGAGCGACTTCACGCAATCTGTCACTCCAGACTATCGGATTGAATTGTAACTGATTGATATTATTTAGTTTATATTAAATCAAGTTATATTAGAGATTATTTAGTTTATATTAAATCAAGTTATATTACCAAGTAAGAAATAACAATAAAAAAACCCAAGCACTACTACATTAAGGGCACTTTTAAGACATTTTTTAAGACAAAAGAAATATTTTGTCTTAAAAAGTGGATTTTTATTTTGGTTATTTTACATTAAAATTTAATATTAATTGAATTGTCTTCAATATAAAATATAAGACAAAAATAGTTTGAAGCAAATACATTTAAGACAAATCTTTATGTTTAAGACAAAAAACAGTCTGAAACAAATATATTTTAAGATAAAACTTTATTTTAATACAAAAAGAGTTTAAGACAAAACTTTAAATTTAAGACAAAAACAATTTGAGGCAAAAATATTTTAAGACAAAACTTTATATTTAAGACAAAATAGTTTAAGGGGAAAATATTTTAAGACAAATCTTTATATTTAGGACAAAAAAAAATTGAAACAAAAATATTTTAAGACACTTTATATTTAAGGAGAAAACAGTTTATGACAAATCTTTATATTGAAGGCAAAAACAATTTGAGACAAAACTATTTTAAGACAAAAACAGTTTAAGACAAAACTTTATATTTAAGAAAAAAATGTTTCAAGACAACTTTATATTTAAGACAATGGCCACTTAAGACGAAACTCATTTAAGACAAAAACATATCAATTCAAGACAATATTATCTACCAACTGCAAAATTGATTCTCACATTGCACCCTAAGTTCGCCTACTTGCATGCTACTATTGTTCTGCACCTATATTGAGGTTTCTATTTCACTTACCATTCATGGTATCTTATATAAAAACAACGATTTGTTGGGCTCTTTGTTTTTTTGGGGTAGCCGACTTTGAAGAATGCAACAAATTTTCTTGGAAAAGTTTACTGAACATGAATTCATCTTATGTCCCTTTGATCTTTGTTCATACAATTAGAGACAACTTGTCTTTTGTTGCATTCGACACTACTACACAGAGGGGGATTTTAAGACAATAAATATTTTGTCTTAAAATTTTCAATACGAGGGGCTAGTAAAAAAGGTAAAGGATTAGGAGTTCGTATTTACATTGTTGATGGGTTCTTTAAGAAGTGGAGAAATGGAGGCCGATAATAACTAATGGGATTTAGGGTGATGGAGGCTAACAACAGAGGTGTGCTTCATGGGAGGAACAATGGAGGAACTTCCACTAAATGTGGATAGGCAATAACATAGTTGGAGTACTTTTCAGGGTCTCCATCGATTGTGTTTTACTATGTGTTTCTTGATTGTTTCATTTATTTTGAATGCTACTTCTTCTTCTTCTTTTTTCAGAAAGAAAAAAGAAAACATTATGTTTGAATTAAGATATAAGGATCGTACATAATTTAGATTCTAGTCATTATATTATCCTTTCATACTTCTCCTATCATTCCTATTCCCATACATTTCTATTTTCCTGTTCTATAAAAAGTGTATTTCTTAACATCAAACTTTAGCTTATAACCATTATATTTTCATATATGAACACTTTCATTATCTAAAGATACATAACTTCCATCAAAATTAGGTCTATGTTAAAATGTCTCCTAAGTGTATTTGATGCAGCCTGCATTTACCATGATAGCCTGCTAAAAAAGTTATGTATTTCCTTCAAAATACCTCTTTTAGATAGGAGGTTCGTTGTCTAATTATGTTCTCTATTTATATGTTGGAAATGTATATTATTAAAAGTCCTTACCATGTTCTGAATCCTCATCATCCAATTTGCAAGTATGGTGGGATTGACATTAGTATGCTTGTTTACCTAGTCAATGATTCCTTTTGCATCCCCATATACCTAAATTTTGTCTAACCTTAACCATTTTTCTGCGATAAGGATTCCCCTAATGTTGTAATCTATGATTTGTTGTTTGATCGCATTCCGCCCTCCCACCATAAGTGGAAGAAATTATCAAGCTTAGTAACTATGAGTGCACCACATCCACATTTCCTTCGATTGTTGGCTCCGTCAAAAAATCCAACTGGATATTCTTCCCAAATATCAATGAATTTTCATTTCTTGTTCTTGTTAAACTTGATCACCATCCCGATCTCATTGAAAAAAGCAATTGTCTTGATAATGACTTCTCTAACAATCACAGTTTTCTGATAAAAAAGGTTATTGTTCCTACTTCGCCATATAATACATATGATATATAATGGGAGGGACCTATACTTCATGTGTGAAGTGAACCCTGAAAAAATACATCTGAACAAAGGTTGATAAGTTCCAACAAAATGAAGCTTCATTTATTCCATAACCACATCCCAAATCAGCCTCGCATATGAGCATTTGATCAATAAATGATTTGTATCTCCTCCCCATGCATAGAGGGCATATTCCAGGACCAATGAACCCACACTTTTGTAAGTTGTCCCATGTTAATATACGATCATGTTCTGCCAGCTAGAAAATATT
>APFE031116805.1:0-11594 GCA_000404065.3 Pinus taeda
ATTCTTTGAATAGAATGACAAGTTCTTGGGCTGACCATGGGGTGTCCATTGTATTTTATGGATGGAGAAATGTAAAAGGCAAGCCATTGATAAATGTTCTTGCTGTGTCTGTTAGTGGTGCCTTTTTCTTTCAGCATATGATTACTCAGACAAGTTCAAGACCGACATCAACATTGCAGAACCATTACTTGAAACAATTGAGCGTATTGGGCCATACAATGTCATCCAAGTCATCATTGATAATGCTCCTAAATGTAAGGTTTTCTCATAATTGTAAGGCAGTGGGAGCAATTATTGAGGATAAATACCCCAACATATTTTGGTCTGGGTGTTTGGTTCACACAATGAACCTTTTGATGCATGATATTGTTAAAAAAAAAAACGAACAATACAAATGGATTGGTGATTTGTACAAGAGAGGCAAAGAAATGATAAAATTTATTACAAATCATAGCAATACCCATGGCCTTTTGCGCAGTCACTCAAGATTGGAGTTGTTGAAGATTGCGAGGAATAGATTTGGTAGCTATTACCTCACCTTCAAGCGCCTTTTGAAGGTAAGAGAGTCATTGGCTAGCATGGTATCAAGTCCACACTGGCAGGTATTAAAGGAAAGGGCTACAAATGCAGCTGACAAGCAAGGTTTTGAACATGTGGAGGAGGCCACTCTTGATTGTATGTTTTGGGCATGTGTGAGGCAAGTATTCGATTTCACCAAGCCCGTTTATCACATGATTCGGTTTGCAGATATATATAAACCAGTGATTGGCGAGGTGTATGAGCAGATGGATACCATGTTGGGGAAAATAAAAGATATTGTTCATAACAATGATCCCAACTTCTATAAACTGATTCACGATTGTGTGTGTATACGGTGGGATAAACTTAATGTTCCACTACATTGCTTGACGTATATCCTTGAGCCAAAATACTACTCTGCATCTTGGTTGGGCCAACCTGCACTAGGGGGTGGGGTTAGGGTCAAACGCCATATAGATGAAGAGGTATCTACAAGATATTTGTAAGCATTAGAAAAGTTGATACCTGACAGGGAGGAATGTGCTAGTGTGCGTCTTGAATTAGGCAGATACTTCAGTTGCACTGGTTTGTTTGGTACCTTTCATGCAATGGAAGATAGAGATAGATTTGATGCTCTCACATGGTGGGAATCATATGGCGGCTAGGGAGTCTTGCCAAAATTGGAAAAAAAGGTTCTCTCACAGGTTGTAAATACTTCTTCTGCAGAGAGGTGTTGGAGCACCTACAGCTTCATACATAATGTGAAAAGAAGCAGACTCAATGAAAACCGGGTAGAAAGCTTGGTTTATGTGCACTACAACTCGAGGTTGTTGAGTCATTACTATGATTGAGCTTATGAGGATCCAACATATAGGGTTTGGGACAACCATCTAGTAGCAGTGCTCGAGTTATGAGTTTTGTTCCTTTGTTGTCGCCACCTCCATCTACACCCTCACGTGGAGGGCATGTGCCTTCTGGTTCTGGTCGTCGGTCTGTGCAGGAGGAGACTCCTTGAAGACCACCACAACTTGCTCATACATCAGACTCTTCTCATGGCAAGGGCCACATGAAGTAGTAAATAATAGATTTACAGTTTACTTGTCTTTTCTAGTTTCTATTAGTTTTCAACTTTTCGTAACTATTGAGTCTTCCTCTTTCATATCATAATGATATTTTTTGTAAACAATATATGATTGTGACAATTTAAGTTTGAAGTTTGAAGTTGGCAATATAACTCATTGTTAATTATTCTGAATTATGAATATGATGCTTCGTGAAAGTTGTTTCATTTCATTTCATAATTCATTTTATAACATTTCATTTCATGTTAGATATTATTTATTTTAATGGTTAAACTTAGTTTACAAGTACAACTTTGGTGATCAATGATGATAAATGTTATATATTGAATTTTCAATTTTGAAAGCTCGAAGTTGAAACTTTAAGATTGATGAATCATGATTCATGAGATTCAATATGTTGTATGTTACTAGCTTGTGGACGTGGTTGATGAAGATTATAACTTCTAGATGATTGATGTTATATGGTTCAATGATCAATCTATGTTTTTTTATTTCTAATTCATCATTCTACATATTTTTGTTGACATACATGTATCAAAATATAAAAAATATAAAAATTGCTCCAGGATTCGCTCCCAAATTGGGAGCTTTTGAAAATGTTGCTCCTGCACCTGTTTTCGCTCCCGCTCCCAAGTAACACTGTTTCTTATGAATGCCAAGACATATGGATAATGGGACACTAGCTAAAGAGGCATCATCAATGGAAGCCTCTCATCAAATTATAGGGAGGCCTATTTGGGTATCTCAACATATTCTCAATGTTCAATGCAGGGGATAACACATGCAAATCCCAAGGAGCCATGTTTCATCCATACAAATTCCAAATTGATAATAAATACAATTTATACCTTTTTTATTATGGACTTGCCAAGGTGAGTTGTCAAATGCCTTCACAACGATGCTTATCTCACCTCAAAAGCATCAAGTCTTCAAAGAACAGGGAGTTCATTCTTCCAATAGAGTTCGCCTGGATGGAAAGATTTTCAAGATTGATTTTTATTCAATGTCATGTTTTAGGAAATGGACTTTATCCCCAACAAATACGATAAAATCTCACAATTGCCGAGATAAAGTCCAAAAGTTCAAGTGTGGATCTATTGAGAAATCCATTAGGGCAACAACTTAGTGTTTTCTTAAATTGATTTCTCTTACGTTGACATTTTCTTGTGATGATTTCTCATTAGTTCTTTCAAATTATTATGTTCTTATTATCAAGACAAATGCCAAACAATGAAGATCACAAACAAAAAAGAGGACACAAGATGTAGGCACTCAGCCAGGGCAAAACCCTTCCTCGCGGGGAAAACCCAAAAATCTCTTCTCTTTTTCAAGAACCAAATCAAATGAGACAACCAAGACCCTTTGACCAAGACCAAGACTTTCCTCCATCCATCAAGTGAACCTCCTAAGTTGATCAGTCAAACACTAGCCCATTCCTTCATAGGGCAACACAAGTATACTCCTAAACAAAAAACTTGTGAACAAGGTCTCTTCTCTGTCATTTTGAAGCTGATACTGTACCTTCAAACCTACAATAACAAGGCTGCAACTTTTTCATACCCACAATAAATCAAAATCTTCATCCCTTTTACACGTGTGAGCTGGGATATTGTTTCCTATTTCATTGTATTTTTCCTTTCATTTTAGGGATTTCACATACCTTTTCTTCCATCTGCAACTTCAGGTTGAAACTTCCTTACATTGCCATCATACTAGGTCGAATGCCTGGGTATATATAGTGGTTTGAATTTGCTCTTGAGTCTGATATGAATAGTGGGTAGACTAACTTGATGGTGGAGGAGAAGATGACCCAATTACAAAAAAATAATTTCATTTTTTTGATACAAAATGAGGGTCTAGACCATAATGAAAAGGACATAGACTCATGACTCAACCCTAGAAGCCTTCAATGGAGGCTTTGACCTAAAAATAAAATAATAAAGCATGAAACCCATGCTAATAAATATTTTTTCTCTGATAATAAATTATCTTCTTTCTTTTGATAAGTACATGACTCAAATACAATTATGAAGATCGATACCAGTTACATTATGAAGATCGCTACCAGTTACATTTCTCAACAGGATCTCGTGTACTCAATATGGGGCCAATTGTCACCTCACCAACCCTCTTCTCACTTTTGGCCAACCCTCCTCCAGCTTAAGGGGTGGTTCGCCCTAGTAGAACTTGGGGAATATTATGGTTAAACCAAATCAAGATCCCCCTAAGGCTTCTCCTTTAGATACCACAAATCAAAGGATTGGACCATGTTGAAAAATGTAACTAAGTTCGATCTTCATAATGATGTGTTATTGTGATTTTATGTAATTGATGCAAAGAAGAAAAATAAAATTATTATTGTAATGCTTGTCTCATGGGTTTCATGAACAAAGAATTTTATTTTTAGTATGACTCCCATTGTGAGTCCTTAGGATTGGTCATAAAGTCAAATATGAAGGACCCTTCTTGGGTATGTTACATTTTGTATGAGTCATTAAATCAATATATAAGCCCTCCAAGACCAAGCACATAAAAACTCCTTCAAGTCGGCTACAAAATGGAGTAAATAACCTACTCAAAAAGACATGTCGGCTCAACTCTCTCAAGTCGGCTAATTATGAGGCTCCAACCACTATAAATAGGGCCAGCTCGGCCTTATTTCAGAACAAAATTTTGGTCATCTAAAAGTCTCTAATAAGTTAGCAGTCTGAGTTAGAAAAGAGAGTGCGAAATCAATTATAAGACAACTTACTAATTGGCGAGGAAGGGAAGAGGAAGATCGAAGTATTTGGCACTGTTTTGGGTTGGTTATCTCACACTTGTCGCTAATAAACTAGGGTTTCTGTAGTGGTATTATAACAGTCCAAAAGAATTTTATATAAAGGTCTCCAAGACAAATTTATAGCTAGCCGAGTTCATCTAGAGATGTCTCCAATTAGAGCGAAGAAGAGAAGCACCTCCAACTTGATACACGTGTGAAATTGCATTAATACGAATTGTAGATCTATGGAAAAGAGGCCGAAGTTTCAGGGTAGCTGAGAAGTGCAATGAAGGAAGAAATTTGACTTGCGTTGACTTGTGTAAGAAGGAGAAGCAACAAAGAAGGATATTTGTGACTTGGTCTTGGAGTGGTCATTTTGTCAAGGGTCTAGATATTGGTCTTGGTATTCGTCAATTGGAATCTCTATAAGAAGAATTTGTTCGGGTTTTCCTCTTAAGTGGGAGAGGTTTTGGCCTTCGCTGATAGCCTATGTTCTATGTCTCTTGTCTCTTTATGGTTTATGCATTGGTAGCTGTTTGATGAAGAAGAATACTAATAACCCAAGTAAAAGAAGATCTTAATCTAAAGAAGTAAAAAGCATTCACAAGCCGTTACTAATAGAAGAGAAATCGCCTAATTGCTATGCCCTAGATTTCTTAACATGGTATCAGAGCTAAGGTGACTAAGTCAAGGAAGGGGATCTTATCAAGGGACACTCAAGGATCAAATCTCAAGGAACGCATCAAAGCGGAGATCATCTTGAAGTCAAAGGAAGCATCATAACGCTAGATCAAAGAAATCTACAAAGAAGTATTCGGATCATCATCAAGAAAAGAAGGCTAAAACCCTACATCTACTCAAGCTAAAATGTTTTGAAGACTATTCATCCAAAGGAAGCTAGACCAAAAGGCGGTGTCATCTCACTCTCTATGGGATCAAGGATCATTCTTGAAGTTTTCTATCCTCTATATCATCATCAACATCAAGGAAGCAACAAGAAGGAGCATCCTATCAATTAAGTATATTTATCTCCATATCTAAATCGGTCAAAATGTCTTTTTGCAAGGAAAGCAACAAATTGGTTGGGGCATCAAACTATCTTGCATGGAAGAAAATGACAGATTTGAATCTCATTGAAAATGAGGTTATGGAACATGTCAAAGGTTCTATCACTAAACCAAGAAAGGAATATGCTCAAGCCCTTCATAAGTATATGAAAGGGGAAGTTAGGGCTCAAAGGATTCTCATACAATCCATCAAGGATCCCCCCATCCCATGTGTCTAAACTCGAAACTTCAAAATAAATCTATGACATACTGGTAGAGTTGTATCCTGTAAGCACTATGGGAGAAGTCACCTCATTAAGGCAAGAACTCTATCTGAAAATTTGGAAGCCCTAAGTTTCTACTGCAACAATTGATTATGTTTCTCCTATTTGTTAATTACTGAACAAAAATTTTTACTGTTTCCTACAGTGAACATTGAAATGAATACATTGCAGTCTTCACTCATTAAATTAAAAGCGGAAACAAGAAACTGAGCAAGAAAGAAATACATGACACATCTACACAATTATTTTTGGACAAATATCCCCGGAAAAACCCAATGCGGGAAAACGGGTGCAGCAGCTGAGGTTTTTATTATTATGCAGTAGTAATTTCTGAATACAATCTCTGGATGCCCTCCCGGCAATCCAATATAGAGAATATCACTGACAGAGAGATAAGTGAGATTACCTCACACTATCACAGGAGATTTTGGTTGATCCAGCCACTGAATGACTAACCCTTGGCTACCTTTGCGTTGTCTCTGCGTAGCCACTGCGTCAGCCCAACGTCACACTGTTTAGGGTCTGCTTCACTCTTCCCGGTTGATCGATTTGTCTTTGAGATTTTGACTCTGCTCTCCAAGGTCTCACACCCCGGCTTCCAGTTACAAAAATCGATCCCTCCAGCAAATTTCAGATCTCCTCAAGGCTTTGTGTTGCCTTTGTCTCAACCTACGCTGCCTCTGCATGACCCTGCGTCAGCCTCTTCTGGATCTGTGCTGCCTCTCACAGATCTCTCTCTGCCTCCTCTGCTAGGTATTCCCGAATCAAGAGGAATCTCCAACTGGAACTATACTTGCCCCTCACTACAAAAGATCACTTCAAATTCTCTTCCCGGCAACTGCTGTGCTTCAAAAATTTGATCTTCTGATTTCCACTCGACGTGTTCTCCAAGTGCCCATCGATGTCCTTTTTATAATCCTCTAGCTGAGAACCAATGACCCATATTAGATTCTAATCAATGGCTCAAATCATTTGGATTCGATCTCCGTCTTCTTATAGAAGGTTCACCCACAGTTAGATTAACACCCTTTAATTATTTTAATTTCCTAAAATTAGACCTATGCACCCATCAAAAATAATTAATTATTTTAATAAAATTTGTCTCTGGGTGGAATTTCCCAAAACGATTTCTGGGTATTGGAGAATGCATGTGTCTATTGGAGAATGCATATGTCTATCCTCCTTGCAAATTTTGAGACTTAGAGCACATCTGATGCTACCAAAAATCAACACTCCCTTTTAGCAAGGAACGTGCTCTAATAATGCAACTTGTTGAAGCATCACTCCGACTCTGAAACATCTCCCTCTGCACTGCTAATAGCTGACATCCTGTCCGCCAACTACTGTGCAAATGCTGCATTTGTACGGTTGCTGACAATGCCACCGCCAACACTGCATCCTTCTCCAACTGCTGCTGCTATTGCATCAACAACGGAAAAGCATCCCAAGTTATTGAATTGATGTTCAACATGATGCATCTGTTGCTGGATTTCTGGCTGTTGTTAGTCTCTACGTTGACCCTTTGAAGCCTCTGCGCTGCTACTGACTCGACTCTGTGCCAACTGCACTGCTTTCAACTCTAGCTCTGCGCTACTCAGTCTCTGGATCTCTTAGCCACTGAAACTGGCGTTGCGACACTCCTCTTTATCAATTGACCTGGTCCATCCTGCGACTATTGATCTAGGCTCTCGTAGCAAGGTATTGATCTAAGAGGTGGATTCCTCAAGGATCCTGCTATCAACTCTAAATCTCCCCACCTCCCTCTTGGAGATTCCTGGGTTTTCATGGCGAACTCCTCCTTGATCTTCGCGGCTGCAACCTTCAGATCATGCTTCTCATCCTTGTCCTTCTTCCTGAGAGGACACTGTGTAGCATAGTACCGAATTCACCACACCTGAAGCATTTAATCTTCAAGACGTCCTTCTTCTTTCTCCGTTGCTCCTGCTGCCCCTTGGATGCGAGGGCTGCATTCTCTTCCTCCTTGGGCTCCGACCCACTACTACTACTACTGTTCTTGTCAAGTTTACACTTGTCCAAGTCTCTCCTTAGCTCTTCCTGCTTAAGAGCTGCCCACATTCCATCCCAGTCTGGCAAAGTTGCCTGCCCAAGATACTCTGGACAAGAACTTGCCACTCAGAAACTGAATTCAAGGCCAGTATTTCCTCCATTATTGAGGAATTATAATATTTAGTTGTTGAACAAGATCTACTGTTTTATAATATTATGGATATGGATTTTTGTTTTATTTTATTTGGTACATTGAGTGGGAAATTAAGCTATGTCCTAAAAACCCCTGATCCCATAGGTGTAGTGGGTGAAGGCAAAGGCTGAGGTGTGGGAAAGTGCAAAGGGAGAATGTGAGTTCTCTTTTGGTTCTAGCATGGTAATCTTCTTGTTTCAATACAATGGTTCTCTTCTCTCCCCCATTATTGAGGAATTATAATATGTGGTTGTTGAACAAGATCTACTGTTGCATAATATTATGGATATGGATTTTTGTTTTGGTTTATTTGCTACATTGAGTGGGAAGTTAAGCTATGTCCTAATAACCCTTAATCTTGTAGGTGTAGTGGGTGAAGGCGAACGTTGAGGTGATATGTATCCATCCATGTATGTGTGAAAGAGAAGGTTGAGGTGATATGTATCGTTCCATGTATGTTACTGTAAATTGAAGGCATCCTACAATATTTGTGATTTATCTAATTATTGAGACAATGCAATGCAAGTAATGCAGTGTAAAGGATATCTAGGTGAACTATTAAAATATCTTTGTGAGAGATACATTATAGTGGAGTGCAAAGGCAAAAGTGGAGGTGAGTTTTTTTAGTACAAAACTATATATAATTTGTTCTTTCTCATTGTAAACATGATGGTTTTGTTCCCTTGTTACTTGTTTAGGTTTATGGTTATTGGTTTTTGAATAAGATGTATTTGCTGGGACAAGATTATTCTTAAGATTTTGGATAAGATATTTTATCCTTGTTTTGTAGTACTCAAAATATATCTTTTATTCAATATTTTTCATAATATTTTGTACTATGCTTAATACTTATATATTTTTGGTGTGCAACGTTCCCTTGGTTGTCCATGGACACTTTTTGGAGTTGTAGAGGAGAGTTTGTCTCTGGTTTGTTATTTTATGTTTTGTTTTTATTATTTTTGTTGTTGTTTTTAATTTCTAATTTTTAATTAATTTCTTAGTATTGTTATTTTTTTTAATATTGTTGGTGATGTCTTTTGCTTTTTTTGGGTTATTTGATATTGTGGCTTTTATTTAGATTTGTGAGCTTGGCCATGCTAATTTGTTGTTGTTGTTGTTGTTTTTTTTAATTTCTTATAATTGTTTTGTTTCTTTTGTTTTTGTTTGGTTCATATTTTTATTTGGTGTACTGGTCCGAAAATTAAGGAATTACCTTAACAACCAATAATACAACTTTAAGGCTAATGTGGAGTCCGTAGGTGTAATGGGCAAAGTCGAAAGAGGTATGTAAAAGGGGAATTTATTTGTTTGCTACTACGTAAGTATATGGTTTCATTCCTATTTTATTTTAAGTCATTTGTTGCTTCACCATTATATCATGTGTGTTTGTTGATATTTACTAGCAATACAGATTGAGAAAGGTGAATGAACATTGGTGAAACCACTGAATATTTTTTATGTGAGAGAGACACAAAGCACTATAGCAAAATTGGAAGCAAAGGTAGAGGGTGAGTTATCTTTTGGTGCAAGACTGTATGTTCTATAGTGAAATCTTCTTAGTTTTGATACAATGTTTGCCCGTCCTCTTCGCTTATTTACCGTTTATGATTATGGGTTAATGATTTTTGGTCTTAGAATAAAATATAATTTTTATTCAAGTTAAATGCATCTTATGTTATTTGGAATTTACTTATTATTAAATGCAATTTAAATGTAGGAAACCGAAGGTTGATGAGTACTTAAACTTTTGAAATATTTTTGCGTAAGAGAAACTTGGAGAATTGTGGGAAAGAGCAAAGGGAGAATATGAGTTCTCCTTTGGTTTTGACATGGTTGTCATCTTGTTCAATACAATGGTTCTCTTCCCTCCATTATTGAGGAATTATAATATTTGGTTGTTGCACAAGATCTAATGTTGCATAATATGATGGATATGGATTTTTATTGTTGGTTTATTTGGTGCATTAAATGGGAAATGAAGCTAGGTCCAAAAAACCTTTGAACGCAATGGTGTCGTGGGTGAAGGCAAAGGTTGAGTTGATATGTATCCTTCCATCTTCTCCTTTGGTTGTGGCATGGTTGTCGTCATGTTTCAATACAATGGTTCTCTCCCCTCCTCCATTATTGAGGAATTACAATATTTGGTTGTTGCACAAGATCTAATGTTGCATAATATGATGGATATAGATTTTTTGTTGTTGGTTTATTTGGTACATTGAGTGGGAAATGAAGCTAGGTCCTAAAAACCCCTGATCCTGTAGGTGTAGTGGGTGAAGGCGAAGGTTGATGTGATATGTATCCTTCCATGCATGTGTGAATTCATAGTTTGAGTGGGTGAAGGCAAAGGTTGAGGTGATATGTATCCTTCGTTGTATGTGTGAAAGTGTAGTTTGAGGTGATATTATTGTTCCATGTATGTTTATGTAAATTGAAAGCATCTTACGTTATTTGTGATTTAACTAATTATTGAGACAATGCAATGCAGGTGATGCAATGTAAAAGATATCTAGGTAAAGTACTAAGATATCTTTGTGAGAGAGACATTATAGTGGAGTAGAGAGGCAAAAGTGGAGGTGAGTTTATTTTTGGTACAAAAACATATATGATACTAAGGTATCTGTGTGAGAGAGACATTATAGTGGAGTGGAGAGGCAAAAGTGGAGGTGAGTTTATTTTTGGTACAAAAACATCTATGATTTGCTCTTTCTCATTGTAAACATGATGGTTTTGTTCCTTCATTACCTATTTATTTTTTTCATTTTTGGTTTTTGAGTAAGATTTATTTTTTGGTGCATAAGATTATTGTTAAGATTTTCGATCTCTGTCTTAATATTTTGGATAAGATATTTTACTTTTGTTTCGTAATACTCACAATATTTTGTGTATTTACTATTTTTCATAATATTTTGCATGACTCTATTTAATACTTCTCTAATTTTTGGTGTGCAGGGTTCCCTTGGTTGGCCATGGACACTTTTGGAGATGTAGAGGAGAGTTTGTCTTTGGCTTTTTATTATTTGCTTTGATTTTGTTATTTTTGGTGTGCAGGGTTCCCTTGGTTGGCCATGGACACTTTTGGAGATGTAGAGGAGAGTTTGTCTTTGGCTTGTTATTTTTTGCTTTGATTTTGTTATTTCTGTTGTTGTTTTTCATTTTTATTTTTTAATTTAATTTCTTAGTACTTTTATTTTTTATTTTTTAAGTTTTGTTGGTGATGTTTTTTGTTTTTTTTGGTTATTTGATATTGTGGCTTTTATTTCTTTACATTTGCGAGTATGGCCATGCTAATTTGTATTTGTATTTTTATAATTCTTACGTGTCTTTTGTTTTGTTTATATTTTTATTTGGTTCAATGGATCAGAAAATTAAGGAATACCTTAACAACCTATAATGCAACTTTAAGGCTAATGTAAGGAATACCTTAACAACCTATAATGCGACTTTAAGGCTAATGTGGAGTCTGTAAGTGTAATGGGCAAAGGCGAAGGAGGTATTTAGTAGGGGAATTTATTTGTTTATGGGCAAATACTCATTTGCTACTACATAAGTATATGGTTTCATGTCAATTTTACTTATGGTTACCTGCTTATTTTTAATTGAATTCATTTGTTGCTCAACCATTATATCATGTGGGTTTCTTGTTATTTACATGCAATACAGATTGAGAAAGTTGAATGAGCATTGGTGAAATTAGTGAATATG
>APFE031116815.1:0-10718 GCA_000404065.3 Pinus taeda
ATTCGAAAAATTGATAAGCTAACCTAATTATTAAGAAAAATCTATATAAAAAAAAATTAAACAAATAAAACACAGTTACTATTGTGTGAACTAAAAACTGTTGTAAATCTCATATTTTAATTGAGTCATTAACTACATTATATTGTAAAATTATTACTAAAATAATTAACAATCAATTCTATAAGAAATCTGCTGACACTACAGTTAATTTCAAGCACTTACCATCGTAACAATTTGCTGCTCTAATTTTGAAGATAATACAAAATCTGCTAACTAATTTTTCAGCAATTTATAACTAATTAAGCATTATTCCCAACACTTCCCTTTAATGATTAATGAAGATTTACTATCTTATTTCATAGTGCCAAAAATTGAGTTTTTGTAACTGCTTCGGTGAAGATATCTGCTCTGCTCAGTGTGTGATATTTCATGTCAAAATGCTTTGTCGTGCTGTGATGAACTAGATTTTTTGCTAACTTGATGGCACTTACATTATCATAATAAATCACTGTAGGGTGAATTTGCTTTTCTCTAATTTCTTCCAAAAATTTTCTGACCCAAAGAGTTTGTGTACCTGCTGACTTAACACCAACATACTCCACTTCTGTGCATGAGAGAACAACAATGCTTTGTTCTTTTGAGCTCCATGTAATCAAACCAAAACCAAAAGAGAAACAATTTCTAGATGTGGACTTACAGTCATCAAAACTACTTCCCCAATTTGAATCACTAAATCCAAGAAGATTGAACTTTTAATAAGAGTAGTAATTAATACCAAAATTTAGAGTGCCTTTCACATACCTTAAAATCCTCTTGGCTTCCTTCATATGTATTTCAGATGGATTTGTCATATGCCTTGAAACAAGTGAAACTGAATATGTAATATCAAGCCTTGTGTGTGTTAGAAATATCAAGCTCCCCACAATACTTCTATACGTTTTCTCATTAACTAAATCAACACCATCATCTCTACATAATGCCTCTCCATGAGCACTTGGAGTAGGGGATGGATTACAATCAAGCATATCAAATTTATTTAGAATATCTTGTGCATACTTTGTTTGAAAAATGAAAATCTCATCCCTACTTTGATAAACCTTCGTTCCTAGAAAATATCTCATGATGCCTAGATCTTTCATCTCAAATTCATTCATCATAGAAACTTTGAATTTATCATTCATCTTAGAACTGCTACCCATATACAATAGATCATCAACATACAAACTTATGATTATAATATCAATACCTTCTTGTTTGTAATAAAGGGTACGATTGGAAGTCATTTTCCTGAAAAATATCCATCAATCCTTGCATACCACGCTCTTCTTGCTTGCTTGAGGCCATACAAATCCTTCTTCAACTTGTAGACATTATTCTCCTTTCCTTTCACTTCAAAACCTTGTGGTTTCTCCACATATACTTCCTCTTCTAAGTACCCATACAAGAAGACATCGTTCACGTCCATATGATGTATGCTCCACTTTTTCTAAACTGCTAATGAAATCAACATTGTAATGGTCTCTTACAATTGTAGCGTGTGGGTTTATTTCTTTTAAGTAAGTAAAAATAAATAAAAATAAAAATAAGGAAATGAGGATTACAAATTTCACTCAAGAACATGAATCTAAACCCCAAAAATGGCTTTACTAACAAATCATTTTCTTCCTGTAATTACTAGTTTATTAGTCACACAAATTTAACTCATATTTGGAAAAGATTGATAATGACCAAAACCTAAAAGATTAATAAAATACAAAAGGTTATTTGCTACTATTTATTAGTACTTATTATTTTATGGTAAATAGGGAAAGAGAAATACAAAGGAAAGCAAGTTGAACTTAATTACATGTATTTGATTAGAAAACGAAGCTCATAATAACTATTAAACTAGCTAATTGAAGAGACCTGAATGGGAAATGAAAATTCTATTATTTAATTGTTATACCCCACATTTATTTGAGCACTCCCATTGAATATGTATATATATATATATATATATATATAAGGACTCTATGATATTGCCCTCAACCCAAATTTTGCAGAGCCACTATACAAAAGTTGTTAATAAGCTTGGATTTTGTTTTTCAAAGGAAACTTCCATACAGATCTTGTATTCCGCTGAAAAAATGTCGGAAATAAAATAAAAAATAAGAAAAAAGACGGGAAAGGATATAGAAATGAATGCCATTAAAATTTATCCTCTCGTAACCCTAGGATTTAGGTAAACACAACTCAAAATCCTTGGCTCCATAACTTTATGGCCATTGGATGTAAATATGCGAAGGAAAACACTACTTTACATTTCAGTGTCAAGAACAGTCAAGTGCAAAAACCTGGGTTCAGCCTGGGGCTGCAAACTCCACAAATTTGAAAACATTCAGAATCAATCATTATAAGGAGAAGAATGACTCATGCCACAATTAGTAAATAGAGGAAGGGTTAAGAAAACTATACAAATGTGATTGAAAAGGAATTTTCCAAATAATTCCATTAGTTAGCGAGAAGAATTACTAACACATTCTATGAATGGTTCGAAGAAGTAATCAAGTATAGTATGTAAACATGTCGGTACCAAACATTGGAGTAGATTTATTGGTTCGCCTTCCAAAACTATGAACTCTAGGGAAGGGAAAACCCTTGTGTAAGTATAGTTCGAAGAGGGTTGGTGTAATATTGCTAATAAAGAGACAATCAAGCCAAGCAAATAAAATACCAGTTCAACTTCCCACAATTATTTTTGTAAGAAGAATCCTACCAATAACGTCATGGAAACAAAGAGTTGCAGAGCAAGCTCCCTTGAATGCATAATTTTCAAATGGCCTAAGTAGCACCAAAGTGAGAGAGAGATGTAGTTAACATTGTAACTCCTCTTACCCACTGAATCATCTGATTCCAATCCCTAGGTTGTTGATTGTCAGATTAGCTAATTTGTAGTACTGCTCACAATTAATTAAGAATATACCACATTTCGAACCATAAAAATGAAATCTCACTTGCAGAATGGAAACGAAAGAAAAGAATGCAGAATGGAAAAGAAAGAAAACTAAATTACTTTTGCGGAAATGAAACTAATAGCAGAATGTCATAGATAAGGAATGGAAGAAAGAAAGCAGAAATCACATATTACTCAGACACCTCCCCCGCAAGAATGCCAAAAAGTGATGAGCACCAATATTACAACAAGAATGTTGCAACTCTTGGGGCTACCAACTTTACTTTATCAATCTCGGGTTCGTACAAACTTTGAGTTGACAGTGTTGAATACATAAGTAAATGTGATATACATAAGTAAATGTGATGGGTCTACTCTTTGTCATTGTTAAGTTGGTGATAGACCACTAAGGCTTTTCAATCCAGACTTCTATTGGTTCATAAGAAGCTTGATTACCAATGAGGGAAAGAGAAATCTACACTAAGAGAAATCTTGTCTACTGGAGTAACGAAAAATATTGAAATCAAATGCTTGAACACGCCATTCTTCTAATGAACTGCTAAGAGAATTTGCTTCAAAAGAATGTTAAGTTAACATGTATACAATCTTATTGTCCTAGACATGCAAATTGAAACATCAAACATTCTATTATTGCGTATGTAAATGAACAAAATAAATCTACTTTTCTTTTTATCTTTTATATGTGAAAGTGTGAAAGCTAACTTCTTTTGGTGATGTGGCAGGTGGCTTAGGGATGATGGTGAATGGTTGGAAGGCTTGGGTCTTCCTAGGGGATTTTTCCATAATTCAGCCTCAAAACAGGCCGCTAGAGGTCAACCTACAAGATGTCCTAATTTGTTCTACAGGATGTCCTGAATTCCTAAAAGATCCCCCGTATTCCTACAGGATACAGCCGAATGCAAAAGGATGGATTTTGAAGGTGATGAAAGGCTTAGGGAAGATGGATGGTGGATTAAATTAGCCAAGGGAGTGCCTAAGACTCCTACAAATCTCAAAACTAGAGTTGGGAGATGGATGGATTTTCTCAACAAGCTTGGAGACGTACTCTTGTGAAATGATAAAATTGGTGAGGGTTTTAGTGGAAGAAAGTGATGACCATGGATGGATATAGTTGGAATGAGATTTCTAATCATGAAATCTCTATGTACTTCTAAAACTCTTGCACTGCATCAACCATTGACATTTATCCAAAAATCATGCGAATAACAAGGATTTCAATTAACCAAGGAAAACAAAATTTCATGAGCTAGCTACCTACTTTATGTATGGGAAAAACTTGCAGAATAATATGAAACATTGATGAGATCTAATATAATACTGAATATAGAATAAATGATAAATAAATTCTATTCTTGCGAAATGATCAAATGTTGGCCTAGGTAATAGAAAACCCTAAATTCCATGAGAAATCAAAATTTTGTCTTTTTGGGGCTGCATAGAAGCTATTTCCTCAAACCATGACCTTTGAAGGGAGAAGTGAGGCAAAATCCACCCACTGACAAATTTTTTATGTCCCTTTATCTCTTCTAAGCTACTGATAAAGTAAAATACAAATGGAAGCAAACTCAATCAAATCCACAACTACTTGCAATGAAATAATACTAAAGACAATTCAACCATTAATCTATGAAATCAATCTAAACATACAAATACAAGAAGAGGAGCCTTTTCTGCTAGGGTTGGGCCCTAACCCAAGAGCTTTAGCCCTCTGATTCAACTGAGAGCTAAAACAAGGAAATTCTCATTCTCAATATCAAAACAAAACATTACATCACAATGTCTTCCACAAGTCTTGAACTCGAAAATGACTAGTGTTTTTACAACAAAAATTTGAATCCTAATGAGGCTTTAGACCTCCTTATTTATAAAAAAGAATTCTCTAATGACTTCCTTAAATCTAGGGAGGCTTGGCTCCCAAACTCGAGATAAACTAGCTCTTTGATTGTCACTTGCTCGGCTGCCTTTTCATCTCCATGATTTGGATGCTTGTAACTCTGAGCTAGTGTGATTGATGGAGGAATATTAAAATGAGTGAGGAGTAAATGAGGAGGATATACGTCCTAAAATCTCTCCTCCTTATCTCATTCGATTTCCAACCCTTAATTAGCCAAAATTTCCATGATTTTCTCTCAAAAACCTGCAATCAATGCACATTAGTCCAGTAGGCATAATATCTCACTTTGACTCATCTCATAAAGAAAAATACAATCAAAATATGTAATAATTTATGAGAAGAGTTGTTTCTAATAAGCTACGAGGTGTATTAAGGTCCATATAGTTACCCAATGATGAGGCTCATCAATTCATTTAGTGTGGTTACAAGAGAGTGGCCTCTTTATTATTCTTGCCAAAAATGAAAATACAATAAGAAAAAATTCCTCCAAAATATTGCTAAAAAATTGATCATTTTCTACTAAACTGAGCTTTTTTGCTACCAAGGAGTTGTTTCTAAAATGCCACCGAAAACCCTCATTGGCTGCTATAAAATCAAGCTCCAAAAACCACTTACATTCAAAAATACACAGGCCAAATATAAGTCTTAAACACTATTGGCACATCGAAACATTATAACCACACCAATATCACTCAATTTCAAATCTTTTGTGTTTATATTATGTTGGGGGTTCGCCCCAAGGTTGAACTCGTGGAAATTGCACCCCTTTCTTATAAAAAAAAAGTGGCGTATATTTAAATTATTGTTGTAACGATATAATGTATATGTTGTATTGTTTAATCCCATTGGTGTATTATAATAATAATGTTCTATCCAAACATTACATCAAAAAATATCCCATAATAATAATATTCCATGCATGTGCATATTGTTACATTTCCATCTAATTACATACCAAATTTTATACATATCCATTTGAACCATTTGCAATAATAAACAATGTAACACAATTGTTTGGTTTGCGTGCACATTTTTGTAATTACTACAAAATGTTATACATATTCATATGAACCCTTTGCAATAATAAACAATGTAACACATTTTTTTGTTTTGTGTGCATATTTCTTTTAATGACTACTTGCATCGTTGTCCATACATATATGTTAACACCAACCTGATTCATCTATTCTGCCAAGCATTCAATTTTAATATATAAGGAACCATTCTATGCCCATGAATATAAAACCAATAGGTTTCACCAACCACATCATCATCCAATCATGTGGCTATGTAGTGGTGTACATGGCAGAGTTGTCAGCCTTCGTTGGTGAATATTTGTAAGACTTTAGTTTGGAAGAGATGCTAATTTTGGCGGTCTCCACCCACCCCTTTTCATCATATATGACATTCAAAACATATACATATTCTTTATCATCTCGATATCACACCTTCTAGTCATGGCTCGATGGATAATTCATTGTATTGTTGTTCCATAAATTGTGAGTTCAAACCCCATTAATGCCAACTATTGGACCAAATTAAACCTTTTGGTGTTCTGAGGTGCCATGTGGAAGCCCCCCATTAGAGCACCTAATCTGCCAACTAGGTTTCCATGCATTTCCAGTTACACTTTACTCATCAATTGTTGACTCTACTGATGTGTCATCTCCACACTATGTCATGTGTCAGTTCTAGAATATGCCACATCACCCTTTGACTTTAACTTTTTGCCCATTGGTCAAAATCTTCGAATTGCCTATCTTTCACATGTAAACTCCATTCAACACAATTCAAGTTGTATCAGAATTACCTTATTGAGCTCTTCAACGAGGCAATATTTCCATTAGCTTTTCTGAACTTTGAGTTTTATGCCTTTTAATTAGGATCCTCTTCGATCACCTAACAAATCTTAACATAACCTACCTAGCCTATCCTACTCTAGTATATCTCTCTCTAGCCTAGGCTATGTTATCTTAACCTACTCTATCATGTCATTTCATACCCTACTCTAGTCTAGCCTAGTCTAGCCTACTCCTGTTTACCATATTCTAGCCTATTATATCTTAGTCTACTCTGCCATAACCTACTCTATGCTAGCATACCATAGAATACTCTAGCCTACCATGGCCTAACTTTTCCTATTCTAACTTATTATAGTCGAGTGTTCTTTAGCCTTCTCTAACCTACTCTAGGTTATCCTATTCCAGCTTACCCTAGCCTATCCTAGATTAGGCTACCCTATCTTACTCTAAAACTATGTTATCCTAGCCTAGACAAACCTAATATAGTTTATCCTAGCCTACCCTACTCTAAACTAACTCTAGACTAACTTATCTAATCCAACCTAACTTACCCTACCCTTCCCTACTCTTTCTAACACTACTATATATCCTAGCCTACTCTAGCCTAACCTAGCTTATTTTAGCCTACTGTAGCCTAGCTTACCTTAGCCTACTCTAGCCCAACTTACCCTAGCTTAGAATAGCCTAGCCTAACCTACTCTATGATGGCATGCTTTAGCTTACCCTACTCTAGCTAGCTTAGCCTAGCATAACCTACTATATCCTAGCCTACTCTAGCCTAACCTAGCCTAGCTTACTCTAGCCTAGCCAAATACATCCTAGCCTGCCCTACTCTAGCCCAAACGACTCTACCCTAACCTACTTTAGCTTATCATAGCTTAGCCTACACTCTATCCTATCATGACATAACCTACTCTAACCTATCTTATTTTTGACTAGTCTAGCCTAGACTAGCCTAGTTTACTCTACCCTAAGAATGGTCTACTCCATCCTACCCGAGCACAACCTATCATAACCTACTCTACTTTAGGCTATCCTAGCCAACTCTATCCTAGCCTAGCCTAGCCAATCTCTAGCATAGCCCAATCTAGCCAATCTCTAGCATAGCCCAATCTAGCCTACTTTAGGCTATCCTAGCCAACTCTATCCTAGCCTAACCTAGCCAATCTCTAGCATAGCCCAACCTAGCCTACCCAAGCCTACGCTAACCTACCTAGCCTACCCTAATTTAGACTTGCATACTGTAGCCTAGCCTAGCCTAGCTTACTCTAGCCTAGCTTACACTAGCCTAGCTTACTCTATAGCCTAACATATCGTAGCCTACTCTAGCCTGGATTACACTAGCCTAGCTTACTCTATAGCCTAACCTACCGTAGCCTACTCTAGCCTAGCCTACTCTTGCCTAGCCTAATCTAACATAGTCTATCATTTACTATTCTACACTAATCTAGCCTAGCATATCCTAGCCAGCTCTAGTCTAGCCAATCCTATCCTAGCCTAGCCCACCCTAACCTAGCCCAACCTACTCTACCTTAGTCTATCTTACGAGAGCCTAACCTAGCCTAGCCTACTCTACCCTAGCCTAGCTTACCATAGCCTAGCCTAGCCTAGCCTATCGTAATTTGGCATAGCTAGCCTAGCCTAGCCAACTCTATCCTAGGCTAGTCTTGCCTAGCCTAGCCTAGCATAGCCTGGCCTAACATAGCTTAGCCTGGCCTAGCCTAGCATAACCTACTCTAGCATAGCCTACCCAAGCCTACCCTAACCAATCTATCCTACCCTAATTTAGCCTTGCATACTCTAGCCTATCCTAGCCTAGCCTAGGCTAGCCTAGCTTACTCTAGCCTAACCTAGCCAAGCCTAACCTAGCCTAACCTATTCTAGCCTAGCCTAGGCTATCCTACTCTCGCCTAGCCTACTCTTGCCTAGTCTAATCTAGCATAGGCTTTTGTTGCCTATTCTACCCTAATCTACTCTAGAATAACCTAGCTTGCTCTAGGCTAGCTAAGCCTAGCCTAGCCTAGACAATTCTAACCTAGCCCAACCTACTCTACCCTAGTCTAGCTTATAAGAGCCTAACCTAATCTAGCCTACTCTAATCTAGCCTAGCTTACCATAGCCTAGCCTAGCTTATTGTAATTTTGCGTAGCTAGCCTAGCCTAGCATAATCTAGCCTAGCCTAGCCTAGCCTAGCCTACTCGAACCCAACATACCGCACTTTATCCCAACCTAGCTTAGCTTATTGTAGCATAGCCTACTCTCGCCTAGCTTTTACTAGCCTACTTTAGCCTACACTACTCAAGGCTACCCTAGCCTACCCTAACCTAACCTAGCTTAGCCTAGAATATACTAGCCTACTCTAGTCTACCCTACTCTAGGCTACCCTAGCCTACGCTAACCTACTTTAGTTAAGCCTAGCCTTCCCTACTCTAGCCTACCAACCTAGCTTAGCCTAGCCTATTCTAGTCTACCCTACTCTAGGCTACTCTAGCCTACCCTAACCTAGTCTACTTAAACCTAGCCTAGCCTACTCTAGCATACCCTGACATAGACTTCCTTAGCCTACTCTAGCCTAGCCTAGCCTACCCTACCCTACAATAGGTTAGCCTACCCTACCCTACCATAGGTTAGCCAACTCTAGCCTACCCAACTTAGCCTACCCTACACTACCCTAGCTTAGCCTAGCCTAGCCTACCCTAGCTTAGCCTACTCTAACCTAGCCTAGCCTAGTTTAGCCTCGCCTCACCTAGCATAGCCTACCTAACATAGTCTAACCTAGCCTAACCAAGCCTACTCTAGCATAGCCTAGCTTATCCTACTCTGGCATAACCTACCCTAATGTAGTCTATCCTAGCCTTGCCAAACCTACTTTAGCATAGCCTAGCTTATCCTACTTTAGCATAACCTACCCTAGCATATTGTAGCCTAGCCTAACATAACCTACTCTACCCTAGCCTAATGAGCTTTAGCCTAGCCTAGACTGGCCTACTTTAGTTTAGCCTAGCCCAACCTTGCTTATACTAGCCTACTCTTGGCTACTCTAGCCTACGCTAACCTAGTCTACTTAAGCCTAGCCTTGCCTATTCTAGCTTACCAACCTAGCTTAGCCTAGCCTACTCTATTCTACCATACTGTAGGCTACGCTAGCCTACCCTAACCTGGCGTATCCTACCCTAACCTAACCTACCCTACCATAGGTTAGCCAACTCTACCCTACCGAGCTTAGTCTACCCTACACTACCCTAGCTTAGCCTAGCCTAGCCTACCCTAGCTTTTCCTACCCTAACCTAGCCTAGCCTAGTTTAGCCTCACCTCACCTAGCATAGCCTACCTAACATAGTCTAGCCTAGCCTAACCAAGCCTACTCTAGCATAGCCTAGCTTATCCTACTCTAGCATAACCTACCCTAATGTAGTCTAGCCTAGCCTTGCCAAACCTACTCTAGCATAGCCTAGCTTATCCTACTTTAGCATAACCTACACTAACATATTGTAGCCTAGCCTAATGTAACCTACTCTCCCCTAGCCTAACGAACTTTAGCCTAGCCTTGACTAACCTACTTTAGTTTAACCTAGCCCAGCCTCACTTATACTAGCCTACTCTAGGCTACTCTAGCCTACGCTAACCTAGTCTACTTAAGCCTAGCCTTGCCTATTCTAGCTTACCAACCTAGCTTAGCCTAGCCTACTCTAATCTACCATACTCTAGGCTATGCTAGCCTACCCTAACCTAGCCTAGCCTAGCCTACTCTAACCTACCAACCTAGCCTAGCCTAACCTAGCTTATACTAGCCTACTCAAGTATAGCCTACTATAGGCTACCCTACCCTAACCTAGTCTACTTAAACCTAACATAGTCTACTCTAGGCTACCACAACATAACATTCCTTAGCCTACTCTAGCCTAGCCTAGCCTAGCCTACCAAACTATAGGTTAGCCAACTCTAGCCTATCCTAGCCTACCCTAGCATAGCCTAATCTATTCTAGCCTAGCCTAGCCTACTCTAACCTACCAACCTAGCCTAGCCTAACCTAGCTTATACTAGCCTACTCAAGTATGCCCTACTATAG
>APFE031116823.1:0-18431 GCA_000404065.3 Pinus taeda
TTTTGATATATTCACCTTTACATGGTATGTAAATGAGCAAACTTTGCATATTTTGTCTCTATTGGCTTGGAATCATGGTTTTACATCTTAAAAATAGTTTTGTTTCATTAAAAATTAATTATTTAATGTATTTTTTTAAAACTGGTTCGTTTAGACCAAACCAGTGCCAGTTAGACCGGTTCCGGTCAGTAAACCGGTTCATTAGGTGAACCGGTCCAATCACTGGTTCCGGTTTTAAAAACATTGATCTACATACATTTTCTGTTGGTTCTATGTTGTCTACAAGTTATCCTTGAGAGCCTTGAGGATCTCTTGGCTCTCTTGGATCCAATCTCTAGCCTTTGGGGCCCAGATATCTCCAAAAAGCATGTCAGCAAATGATAATGCATCATAACCATAAAGAGCATGGAAAGATGACATATTGATAGACATGTGGTAGGTGGTGTTGTAGTAATACTCCCCAAGGTGTAGCCATTTCACCCAAGTGCATTGTTGTCCAGTCACGTAGTTACACAAATAACCCTCCAGCTATTTGTTTACAATCTTCGTTTGCCCATCTTTCTGAGGGTGGTAACTAGTATCGGGAGTGAGTTCAATAACCACTAATCTGAACAACTTGTGCCAAAATGCCCCCATGAACCTGATGTCCTGATCACTAATGATGGTCTTCGAAAGACCATGCAGCCCGAATACATATCTAAAGAAAAGCTCAACAACCTGTGGAGCTGAGGACATGGATGGTATAGCAAGAAGTGAGCAAACTTGGTCAACCTGTCCACCACCACATAGATGCATTCACGCCCCTAGGCAACCGGAAGACCTGTGATGAAGTCATGGAGATACTCTCCTACTTCCTCTCCGGAATAGGAAGAGGCTGCAATAGTGGTCGGATGAGTCTGCTCCCCTTTATTACTCTGGCAAACATCACAATCATGCATGTGTCTCAAAAGGTCCCCCTTGAGACCCCTCCACACGAAGTGCTCTCTGATAGTCTGATAGGTTTTGAGGACCCTGGGATGCCCAGCTATGGGTGAATCGTGTGCCGCCTGAATGATCCTCTCCCTGAGCTGTGACCCCGACACCAAGTAAATCTTGTTCTTATAATAGATCATCTCATCCATCACCGTATACCTATCCTCTCCAAACATGCCATCCAAGATCTCGCAAGCTTGTTGATTCTTGGAATACTCCACCAATAACTGTGCTCTCCAATATTGGGTGATATCCATAAGAGAGAGTATCGCGAGCCTCCTAGATAGTGCGTCTACCACTATGTTTTTCTTTCCCTTGACATACTCTATGTCAAAATCCTAATCCTGGATCTTACTGACCCACCTCTATTGCCTCTCCTAAAGTTCCTTCTGCTCCAAAAGGAATCGAAGTCTATTATGGTCAGTCTTCACCTTGAAACTATTGACTACCAGACACTGTCAAAATTTGGCCAACCCATGCATTATGGCTACAACTCCTTATCATAGATGGAATACAACCTCTCATAGCCTCAGAGCTTTCAGCTCTCATATGCTATGGGGTGGCCTCCCTACGTCAATACGGCCCCGATGACCTTGCTCAATGTGTCACACTCCAATACAAGGGGCTGTGAGAAATCTGGTAGTGCCAAGATTGGACAAGTACTCATCACCACCTTGAGGTGCTCAAAGGCCTCCTAAGTTGTGTCTGTCCACTCAAATGCACACTTTTTCGTAAGGTTTGTAATGGCTGCAGCCGACTCAGAGAATCCCCTCATGAAGCACTTGTAGTAGGTACATATGCCTAGAAATCCCCTCAACTCAGTCACATTTCCGGGTGTGGACCAATCACCAATGACCCAAATCTTTTGCTAGTGGACTCTAACTCCATCCTCCCTAATTACATACCCCAGATACAACATCTCTGTCAACCCAAACTCGCACTTGGACATCTTGGCATAAAACTCTTGCTCCTCCAAGTGTTGCAGGTGCTCCTCCCAAGTCCTATTACAGATGAGAATGTCATTGAAGAATACCAGCACAAACCTGCGCAAGTGCTTGCAAAACACATGGTTCATGCAAGACTAGAATGTGGCAGGTGCATTGGTGAGCCATGTTACCCACCACCAGTGGGTGACCCCTATAGGAGAATATTCCTCCTAGATTTGCTTCATCTAGCAACCAACAACTCTTTGCAGCCACCAGATAGTTCGATGTGCCAATATTCTTTGCCACTTGAGCCAGCCATTATGTGCCCTCACCCATCTGTTATGATCATGTGTTTGAAGGTGGGCCTTCCAACCCTGAATGCAGGGCTTTCATTATGTAATTGGGTATCTTTGCTTGCTTTTCTTGGACATACTTGGATATGGATTAGTGGGGCATTCAGCATTAAGAATGGGCTTGGTCTGCACTTTTGTTCCCTTGTCCCAACTTGGTGGTTAATCTTGTATCCTAGTCCTATGGGATCTCCTTTATTGGCTACTAGCTTTAGGAGTGGCACTACATGGGAAGCCTTGATTTTGGTTGTGTGGTCTCGATCCCCGACACCATATATCACTCCCCTCTGCTCATTATAACCCCTTTTCACATTTTTCCCATCGACGTCCACATTTGTCCATTGGGTATAGCCTCCCCCTCCCTTGTACACACTTTGGGTTGAGCCTGGAACAATGCCCCAAAGGTTGATGTAGCTAAAATGAAAGTTAAAAGCATAATTTGGCCACTTATAACAAGAAATGTACTACAAAATTCAAAAGTTGGTCGAGACATAACAATTTAGCACGTGGGCAAAACCCAAGCATGAGCTCTACCCTTATCATTATGGTCATCACCCTGGTTCCTAGGGCCCCTATGTGTGCCCCCCTACATCATTAAGGAACCCATGATTGTCCCAACCCTTGGTGGGTGATGAACTTCCCAACCTTAAAAGGGTAGTCACTGCTTTATCATATGAATCATGCTCTCATCACCAGCGGCCTCGAGCAGTTAAAAGAAAGAAAAATCAATAAAAGGGAAAAGGCATATGAAAAACGGTGGAAAAACGAAGGCTGGGTTAACTCATGCACCACGATTGCTCCCTCCTACATTCACACGCCCATGTGAGGGGCCCCCTCATTATAGTTTCCCTTGTACCATAGCATGTGGCCTGGAGACTTCCCTATTGCCCCTGCTCCATTCCATCATCATTTCACATGACCCTTGTCATTTGATGGATGTACCATGGACTTGTTACTCCCTTAGAAGTTGAAACTATTGAGAATTCAATAGAGCAATGTATATATTAATTCTCTTAACTTGATAATTGTTTGTGTTACCTCTTTACTTATTAACTTTGATCTTTATTATTCCAATGTGAAATACATCAAATAGATACCAAAATAGTGAGAACAGTGACACAGTATATAGACTGCAAATCAAGGCCAAAACCCCTCCTCTTGAGGGGAAACCCAAAAATATCTTCTTATATTTCAGATCTTTCAATTGATGAATATCATGACCTAGACAAAGACAAATACCCTACAAGATCTAGTCTTTCTTGGCCTCCAGCAGCAATACCTTCGACTTCCCAGTAAATCTGAAATTTCGCTGCCCAGCAACTGCTTCTTCTTCTCTAGGAAACTTCGATCTCCCTCTAGTTGCTCTTCCCTCCACTTCGCTTGCCTTTATTTGAGTCCTAGGGCTAGTAGGAAACCCTAAGGAACCTTCGCTTGCCTTCTTGCTCTTCTTGCTTCCAAAATTGAACCTTAGACTTCCCAATGCAGAAACCCTAACTTCGTACTTCCAGAAGAATCCCCTGTTCAGACTTTTCACTACCCCAGAAGATTTTGCTACCCAAAATTCGTATGGGAGATGAGTGAATGAATGATCCAAATGGAGGACGAGTTCTTCTTATATATAGGCTTCCTTCAAGGGTGGACGTGGCTCTTCATGTAGGTCGACTTGACATTTTATGTAGGTCGACTTGATCTTGCAGGTATTTTTGACATTTTCAAGACAAAATAAACTTTATTTTACAACTTACAATGGGCCCATAGGGTCTTTCATATATGACAATGACTCCTATACCTAGGACAAACCCTAGAAGCACTCAATGTGTGCTTGACCTATAAAATAAATTCCTTGGGCAAGAAACCCAAGCTCAATAATAGTAATAATAATAATAATAATTTCTTTTTCATTTTATATATAAAAGAGTAAATTTCATTATTATGAAGACCAAATCTAGTTGCATTCTTCAACACTCCCTTTTAACTAGGGAGGTATTCATAAGAGGTACACGACTATTCTCAATATGAAGAGATCTCATAAGAAGAGTCGAATTGGTAACCCATCTATTTAGCATCATAATAACCAGCATTGTCACATAGCAAGGCATTGACTAATAGCTCTATCTCTCCACAAGATCAGAGCACAATGCTAGCAAGACCAATTATGTATAGACACCATCATCATTGTCTCTCCAAGGTACATACTATTGATTTCTGGTAGCATCAAATGTGCTCTAAGTCTCAAAATTTGCAGGGAGGCTTACACACATACCTTCTCCAATACCCAGAAATCGTTTTGGGAAATTCCACCCAGAAACAGTTTTATTAAAATACTTAATTATTTTTAATGGGACACTAAGTCTAAACTTAGGAAAGTAAAATAATTAAAGAGTATTAATCTAACTATGGGTGAAGCTTCTAGAAGAAGACGAGGATCAAGCCAAAATGATCTAAGCCATTGATTAGAAGTTAATCTGGGCCATTGGTTGTCCAATAGAAAGATATAAGAAGAGACTTGAAGGGCACTTAAAGAACACAGTAGAGTTCAGAAGATCAAATTTTTGAAGCAGAGCAACTGTCGGTGAGAAATTCAAAGTGAGCTTTTGCAATGACGAGCAGGGATAGTTCCGATTGGAGATTTCTCCCGCTCCGAGAATACTCAACAGAGGAGGCAGAGAGAGATCTGGGAGAAGTAGTGCAGAGCCATAAGAGGTTGATGCAGAGGCAGCGCAGAGCGTTGAGGAGATCTAAAATTCGCTGAAGGGATCGATTTCTATAGTTGGAAGTCGGGGTGTGAGACTGGGAGAATAGAAGTCAGAATTTCAAAGGAAAATCGATCAGCCGGGAGGAGTGATGCAAACCCCAGACAGCGTGATGTTGGGCTGACATAGTGACTGCGCAGAGGCAGCCAAGGGCTAGTCATTCAGTGGCTGGATCAACCAAGATTTCCGGTGATAGTGTGAGGTAATCTCACTTATCTCTCTGTCAGTTCTATTGTCTGTATTGGATAGCCAACAGGGCATCCAGGGATTGTATTCATAAATTACTACTGCTTAATAATAAAACCCTCAGCTGTTGCACCGGTTTTCCCACACTCGGGTTCACTGGGACATTTATCCAAAAATAATTGTGTAGATGTGTTGTATTTCTCAATGTTCCACCAAGTTTCCGAGACGAGGAGGCAAGGGATTGCGGATACACAAGAGCGGCCTATGCAACAGCTCCCCACCAATTTTTAGGAAACGTGGGGGGACGTCGAGGTCTTAAAAACTTATAAATATAAAATATAAATCGATGAATCATATAACTGAAACAAATTTAAAACAAAAAGCATGATCATTGGTATCATTATCATATAAATTATAATCATACATCATACATCTAAGTTTGTAACTATACAATGTAACTACTAGTCTACTAACTTACTAACAATGCACAATGAAAATAGATTATAAAATTATAAATGTTTAAAGTTCTAAACTTTAAACCATATTGATGCTCCAATTCCAACTATGAACATTGAATACTGAATAATATAAAACTCAAGTTAGATATGTGAAAATTTCTAACACGAAATTCTAATACAGTAACTGATTTATTTCTCCTACTTATTTCTCACAATAAGTTGTTCACAAAAACCGTTCAGCAAACATTAAAATAAATTCCACTGCAATTATCACATCATAGCATAGAGAAAAATAATAGTGATATACAAGCACAAGAATCAATCACATCAACACAGTTATTTTTTGGACAACTATCCCCGAAAAAACCCAATGCAGGAAAACTGGTGCAGTAGATGAGGGTTTATTTATTATTTTTCAACAACAATCTCTTTACAAGGAATAATTTTGCAGTACATGGAGAAACCTTCAAGAAAACACCTGAGATAATTTTCCTCCTCAGCTAGGAGAAATTCTGACACCACAAAGACCCTTTATCCTTCACTGCATCACCCTTGCATCATCTGCGCGAGAATTGCGTCATCTGCGTGAGGACTGCGTGAGATCTCGTCCCTGTTAGCACTGTCTCCCAAAGCTCTCCCTCTGCGTTGTCTCTCTGAGGCACTGCATCACCTCCTCCTCAGTCTCCGATTGATGCTGAAACCCTCCTCTTCCTTCACCCTGCAACTCTCCCTCTAAAATCGAAATCCTTCTCCTTGAGAATCGATTTTCCTCGAGTTACTAAGTATTTGCCTAGTATCTCTCCAAATGACTCTCAAGTCTTCTCTTATACTTTTCCTGTTGATGAATCAAAGATCAAAATTAAGTTTCTAACCAATGGCTAAGATTAAAACAGACTTGATCCCAGTCTCTTAGAAGCTTCTCACCCATATTTTTATTAATACCCATTAATATTTTTATTTTCCCAAGTTTAGACTTAAGAACCCATTAAAAATATTAATTATTTTAATAACTCTTATTCTGGGTGGAATTTCTCCAAATAATTCTTAGGTCTTGGAGATCTCATGTGTTCTAGCCCCTCCACAAAATTTCAAAGCTAGAGCACATCTGATGCTACCCAAAATCAACACTCCATCTTAGCGAGGAATGTGCTCTAGCAATACTTCCCAATAGAAGCATCACACTAATCCACGACATCGGTCCTCTACGCTATTGATGCTCAAATTATTGCCCCTCACCTATTGCGCTGTTGCAACCTGTACTGCTTCCCATGACACTGCAACTATCACTACTACATCTGTATTGCAGCTCCCTCTGAATGTGTTGCATCACGCTGCCCATAGCACTACCACTACTATCTATTGCACTGCAACTCTTTATACTATCCGCTTCTGCTACTGAAACAGATTCTTCACCATCCCCATATTCTCCCTAAAATAAACAAACTTTGTTCTTCCTAGAGCCTTGGTGAGGATGTCTGCCACCTGTTCTCCTGTTGGGGTGTACCTCAACTGCACTGCCCCTCATTGGACACAATCTCTGACGAAGTGACACCTGATATCAATGTGCTTCGACCGATCATGAGAGACTGGATTCTTAGAGAGCTTGATGCAACTCTGATTACCACACAAAATATTGGTCACTTCCATCTTTCTCGTGAATAGATTCACAAGCAATTTCCTAAGCCATATGGCTTCTCACGAAGTTGTGCTAGCTACCATTTATTTAGCTTCAACTAAGCTCAGAGCCACGTATTTCTGTTTCCTACTACACCAGGAGGTCATTCCTAATCCAATGTTGAAACAGTGCCCAGTGGTACTTTTCCAATCTACTAAACTTCCAACCCAATCTACGTCAGTGAACCCACTCAGCCTGATGTCATTGCCTTGGGTGTACATTAGTCCATGCTCGACTATTCCTCGTATATATCTGAGAACATGCTTGGCTGCTACCCAGTGCACCCTCTTTGGTTCCACCATGAACTGACTAAGGGTGTTGACAGCATAACAAATGTATAGCCTGGTATTGACCAAATACATCAAGGACCCTATGAGTTGCCTGTACAAGGTGAGATCGACTTCTTTATCTTCGGATGCATCAATCTTCTTCTAATTGGTGATCATTGGAGTAGACATAGGTCTACAGTGCTACATTCTGAACCTTTTCAAAATCTTTGTAGTGTATCTCCCTTGTCCAAGGAAAATTTCACCCTTCTACTGCCAAACTTCCAACCCCAGGAAATAATGTGTCTGTCCCAAATCCTTCATGTCAAATTTTGTGGCTAGGTTCTCCTTGCAATCTTTAAGGAGCCTGGATGAGCTTGTCAGGAAAAAATCATCCACATATAACACCAGGATTAGAGGCTCATTCTCTACAACAAGACTGTAGAGATTAGGATTTGCGTCACTCTTAAATCCCATCTTCTACAAGTAGCCATCAATTCGACCGTACCATGCTCGAGGTGCTTGTTTAAGCCTATACAAGGCTTTCTTCAACCTGCATACATGAGATTTCTTCTCATGTGTCTCAAAACCCTCTAGTTGTTCAATGTATACTTCTTCTATCACCCCATTCAAGAACGTCGTCTTGCCGTCCATTTGGTGAATCTCCCACCCCATTAGTGCTGCAAGGGATATCACGGATATAATAGAAGTATACTTGGCTACTAGGGCGAAGGTTTCTTCATAGTCTATCCCTTCCTTCTGAGCATACCCCTTAGCCACAAACTTGGCTTTGTATTTTTCCACACTACCATCTGCAGTGTATTTGACTTTGTAGAGCCATCTCGAGCCTACAACTGACCTGCCCTGAGGCCTAGGTACCACTTCCCAAACATCATTAACCATTATGGAACTGTATTCCTCCACCATAGAATCAACCCATACTTGTTGTTGAACTACTTCCTCAAAACTAGAGGGTTCTCCAACCTGAGCCACCAAGGCTTTATATCTGTCTAGCTATCTACGCTCCCTTTTCTCGTTCCTGGGTGCACCAACGAAATTCTTTGCATCTCGTAGTATCTGTCGAAGTTCTCGGCTCATTCTACCACTAGTAGTGGGTATATCTACCTGCTCCTCCTCTTCCTGAGACTCCACCTGTTGTGATACCTCTGGAGTTTTGCCTTTAGGAGAAATACTGGTGCTAGTTTCCGCTAGACAAAGTGGTTGAACCAACAGATCATCATTCACTGCGCTTCGGAAGGCATTTCTCAGGATTTCCTAAAAGCTTTGTCCTCCATGAACTTTACATCTCGTCGAATAACGATCTTCCTATTCCCCGGAAGATAGACTCTATATGCCTTAGCATTCTTGCTATATCCCACAAGATATCCTTTCTCCGTAGTCTGATACAATTTCTTCCTCTCTTTTCTTCGGGTACATGGCAGTATGACAAACTCCCAAATATACTGAAATGACTCACCTCGGGCTTTTTACCGGTGAAGACACCCTCCAGAGTAATCTTACCTAATGCCCTGTGAGGAGTCTTGTTCTAGACATACACTATCATGTTGCATGCTTTTGCCCATAGAAACTTGGGCATATCCTGATCATACAACATCGCTCTAGCGGCTTCAACAATAGTCTTGTTCTTCCTTTCTGCTACTCCATTCTGCTCCAGATTATAGGGGGTTTTCCATTCTCTTTTGATGCCTTCCCTTCAGCAAAAATCAGTGAAGTCCTTGTCGATGTATTGTCCACCATTGTCTAAGCGCAATATCTTTATCTTCTTTCTTGTCAAATTCTCAAGTAGAGCCTTGAACTCTTTGAATCGACCAAAAACCTCATCCTTGGTTTTTAGAAAGTAGATCCAAGTCTTTCTGGAATGGTCATCAATGAAGATGACAAAGTACTCGGCAACACTAAGAGCTCTTGTGGACATGGGTCTGTAGATATCTCAGTGTATCAATCCCAGAACACTCTTAGCCCTATTGTTTCTTATGGAAAATGCAGCTTTGGCGTACTTGCCTAGTACGCGTCCTCTGCGTACATCATCTCATTCAGTACTCAACTCTAGAACTCCTGATATTGTTCTCTCGAGAATTCTTAGAGCCCCATGGTGTAAGTGTCCCATCCTCCTGTGCCATAGTTCATTCAAATCTTTTTCCCCACTACTGCTTATCAGTGCCATTGGAGATTCTAGTTGTAATATATACAGCATGTTACTTCTGACTCCAATCTGAGCCTTCTTTTTCCAACTCGAATGTTTGACATATACTTTCTTCTTAATGAAGAAAACATCATAGCCCTTGTTTTGAAGCTGAGATACATAGAGTAAGTTCATCCCTAATCCCGACACATCCAACACATTGGTTGCTCGAAGTTGATCCCCTGCTTCTGTTTGAAATATTACAATACCTCTTCCTACGGGGGAACAAGTGACTTCTTCTTCTAGTATGGAAGCTAACATAAAATAATCATGATCCATGTTGCTCGTGCTCTCTTCTCCCTTTGGAGATCAGCGTGGGTCCTTCTGAGTTGATGCTCCTGACTCATATCAGATTCTTTACTCCTGTTGCCTAATCTCTCCTCTGATACCATTGGAAAATTTCTGACACAAAATTCTACTGCAGTAACTGATTTATTTCTCCTATTTATTTCACACAATAAGTTGTTCACAAAAACCCTTCAGCAAACATTAAAATAAATTCTACAGCAGTTATCACATAATAGAATAGAGAAAAATAACAATGATATACAAGCACAACAATCAATCACATCAACACAGTTATTTTTTGGACAATTGTCCACGGAAAAACCCAATGTGCGAAAACCAGTCTAGCAGATGAGGGTTTATTTATTATTCTTCAGCAACAATCTCTTTACAAAGAATAATTTTGCAGTACATAAAGAAACCTTCAAGAAAACACTTGAGATAATTTTCCTCCTCAGCTAGGAGAAATTCTGACACCACAGAGACCCTTTATCCTTCACTGCGTCACCCCTGCATCATCTACATGAGGACTGCATGAGATCATGTCCCTGCCTGCATTGTCTCTCAGAGCTCTTCCTCTGCGCTATCTCTTTGAGGCATTGCGCCACCTCCTCCTCAGTCTCCAACTGATGTTGAAACCCTCCTCTTCCTTCACCCTGCAACTCTCCCTTTGAAATCAAACTACTCCTCCTTGAGAATCGATTTCCCTCGGGTTACTGAGTATTTGCCTATTATCTCTCCAAATGACTCTCAAGTCTTCTCTTATACTTTTCCCATTGATAAATCAATGACTAATATTAAGTATCTAATCAACGGCTAAGATTAAAATAGACTTGATCCTCGTCTCTTAGAAGCTTCTCACCCATATCTTTATTAATATCCATTCATATTTTTATTTTCCTAAGTTTAGACTTTGGAACCCATTAAAAATATTAATTATTTTAATAACTCCTCATATGGGTGGAATTTCTCCAAATGATTTCTATGTCTTGGAGAGCTCATATGTTCTAGCCCCTCCACAAAATTTCGGAGCTAGAGCACATCCGATGCTACCCAAAATCAACATGATACATCAACGGCAGTGTTCCATTCAACAAAGGAGCAAACAAAAGGTTGCTTGGCAATGGCAACAGTGTTCAGTGCAATGAAGGAGCAAACAGAAAATGAAATGTGAAATGCACATAACATAAACCCTTCACGGTCGGTCAACAAATATTAAAAAATTACGATTATTTTGTTTCATTAAAAAAAATTGTTATTTTTTTCTAGGGAAATGACCCCTCAAGACTCCTTAAGACCCCCTTTGCCTAGGAAATGACCCCAGTTGCAGGAAACGACACCTTTAAAGTTTCCTCGCATACCCTATTTTTTGGGAGCGTTGGGAAACGTCACCCTCTCGTCCCCAAGTCCCTGGAGTGGGAGGGAGCTAGGAAAGTTGACCCCAAGGTGGGGGGATGCGACCCCATGGAAGACTGGTATTTCTTTCTTGCTCATTTTCTTGTTTCTGCATATAATTTTAATTGGTGAAGGCTGCAGTGTATTAGTTTCGGTGTTTACTATAGGAAACAGTAAATAATTTTGTTCAATAATTAACAAATAGAAGAAACATAATCAGTTGTTGCAGTAAAAATTTGGGCCTCCCAAATTTTCACATGGTATCAGAGTTGCAGGTGAAACAAGAGAGCAATGTCAAAAGATTGCAACGCTGAAGGAAAAAGGGAAGTCGAAGTGTTGCATAAGCAACAAATCGAATCCCTAGAGGGAGTGCGTAGTTCAGGCCAGGAGGGCAAGATTTTCGTGGTAAATCTCTCTCTGAGTGAGTCGACAGAGAGGTAGGATTTCCATATCAAAATTTGTCAGCCGCGGAGGAAGAAGTGCAGCAAAAGCTTCAAGGAAGAGGGTTTGCTGGTGTGAGGGAGTTTTCTGCAGGCAGTTGCTGGGCAAAAAGACATTAGAGGGAAGAAGAGGGACTTCAGCGTATTGCTTCCTTAGAGAATTCCTAGCCAAGGAATTCAAATTCTCATTTGCTGAGCAGTAGCAGGAGAGAGGAGGTCATTCGACTTTTTCAATTGGCAAAGATGGCAGCCAATGGGTTGAGAGATCACAATCAGTTGGATGGTGCATCCAACTATGTGATCTGGAAGGCGAGGATCTCATGCCTTCTGGATGAACATTTTCTCAAAACCTACATCGATAATGTGGTAGTTGTAGAATTGAGGCTTCTGTGATCAATCATAGTTATAAGAAGAGCTTCGGCATAAATCACATGAAACAGACCTTTGTCGACGCGTTTCGAACCAACTAGTGTGGTTCATCGTCAGGACTAGTGTGGTAGTTGTGCCCGCGAATCCAGATCCGCTCAAGAAGTACAAGGGAGAAATGGCGAAGACCAAGAGAATGATCCTCGATGGAGTGAAGGATCATGTGGTCTGTCACATGCTGGTAGAGGGACTGCCAAGGAGATGTGGGATGCATTGTCAACATTCTATCAAGGATCTTTCGAGCAACAAAAGGTGTACTTAGAGCAGAAGATAAGGTCCACGCAGATGCAAAAAGGGGAACGCATTGATCCATTCCTTACTAAGCTTGAGGAGACCCGAGACGAGCTAGCAATTGTGGGGTCAACACCTCAAGCTTTCGAGATGGTAAGACTGGCCCTGAATTCAGTTTCTGAGGAGTGGCAAGTTTTTGTCCAGAGCATCCTAGGCAAGGCGAATTTGCTAGACTGGGATGGAATGTCGGCATCTCTTAAGCAAGAGGAGTTGAGGAGAGACTTTGTCAAGTGTAAACTTGACGGAAGTAGCAGCAGTGGGTCGAAGCGCAAGGAGGAGAAAGAAAATGCAACCCTTGCATCAAAGGGGCAGTAGCAACAACGAAGAAAGAACAAGGACGTCTCAAAGATCAAATGCTTCAAGTGTGGTGAATTCGGTCACTACGCAACACAGCGTTCTCTCAGGAAGAAGGACAAATATGAGAAGCATGATCCAAAGGCTGCACCCGCGAAGATCGACGAGGAAACGTTTGCAATGATAGTCGAGATACCTCCAGGAGGGAGGTGGGCTGATCTAGAACTGTAGTTCCAAAAAACTGCAGTTGGGCAGGATTGTTGAGGAGTCCACCTCTCGGATTAATATCTTGGTACGGGAGCCCAGATCAGTAGTAGTAGGATGGAATGGGTCAGTCACTGCAGAGGAGTGTCGAAGTGACAGTTGCAGTGGCTAGGAGCTCCAGAGATTGAGCAGCACAGAGCTCGAGTTAACATTAGTGCAGTTGGCACAGAGCAGAGTCAGCAGCAACGTAGAGACTTCAAAGGCCAATGTAAACACTAGCAGCAATCAGACTCTACCAACGAGATGCATCATACTGAACACCAGTTTAGTAATTTGGGATGTTTTTCCGTTGTTGATGAAGTAGCAGCAGTAGTTGGAGAAAGTTGCAGTGTAAATGTAGTATTGGCAGTGGCAGTGTCAGCAACAGCACGGATGCAGAAGTGAGAGGGAGTTGCAGTACGGATGCAGTGTTGACAGTGGCAAGGTCAGCAGCAGTACCGATGCAGCATTTGCGCAGTAGTTGGTGGACAGGATGTCAGACATCAGTAGCGCAGAAGGAGATGTTACAAAACAGAGTGATGCTTCAGCAGGGTGCATTGCTAGAGCACATTCCTCGATAAGAGGGAGTGTTGATTTTTGGTAGCGTTGGATGTGCTCTAAGTCTCAAAATTTGCAGGGAGGCTTACACACATGCATTCTCCAATACCCAAAAATCGTTTTCGGAAATTCCACCCAGAGATAGTTTTATTAAAATAATTAATTATTTTAATGGGACCCTAAGTTCAAACTTAGGAAATTAAAATAATTAAAGGGTATTAATCTAACTATGGGTGAAACTTCTAGAAGAAGATGAGGATCAAGCAAAAATTATCTAAGCCGTTGATTAGAAGTTAATCTTGGTCGTTGATTGTCCAACAGAAAGATATAAGAAGAGGCTTGAGGGGCACTTGGAAAACAAATCGAGTAGAGTTCAGATCATTGAATTTCTGAAGCAGAGCAGCTGCTAGTGAGAAATTCGAAGTGAGCTTTTGCAGAGAAGGGCAGGGATAGTTTTGGTTGAATATTTCTCCTCATCCGGGAATACTCAGCAGAGGAAGCAAAGAGAGATTTGGGAGAGGCAACACAAAGCCAGAAGAGCCTGACGCAGAGGCAGCGCAGAGCCTTGAGGAGATCCGAAATTTGTTAGACGAATCAATTTTTGTAGCTGGAAGCCGGAGTGTGAGACCAAGAGAACAGAAGTCAGAATCTTAGAGGCAAATCGATCAGCGAGAGGAGCGATGCAGACCCCAGACAGCGTGAGGCTGCCTGACACAGTGATTGCGTAGAGGCAGCCATGGGCTAGTCATTCAATGGCTAAATCAACAAGGATTTCCAGTGATAGTGTGAAGTGATCTCACTTATCTCTCTGTCAGTGTTATTCTCTATATTGGATAGCCAGCAAGGCATCCAGGGATTGTATTCACAAATTACTACTGCTTAATAATAAAACTAATCTGAATTGGATCCATGAAAATTATCAGAGTTCTATGACTATATCAAATCATGACAGACTTCAAAAACTTGTGAACAATGACTTATTAGGAAAGACCTCTGGACAGTGGCAGTTTGTAACTAGCAAGGAACAATGAGGACCCCAGTCAAAGCGCGTTGAACGATGCCCATGGAGACCGCGCAGTGGCGCAAACTAGCAATTGGGAAATCTAGATCAGGAAACGGAGGTTGTTTCTGATATGCGATCAAAACTCCTCGAAAAAGAATAGCCCCAAGCGCTCGATCGCAAGGGAAGCCAAGAAACCGTGGGAAAAGCGTTAAAACCGAAGGCGGGTCCCGCGCTCCAAAACCGGTGGAATATTGGAGGCATTTCGAGCAGTAAGCGGGTTTGGCAGAGGACCAAGCGATTCCATACATTGATTGACGCGTGTCCGGCGGATGAGAGAGAAAACCGCTCTCATCGTGGGCTAATGTTCGAGCAAGTCAACCGCGCAATAAGAGTGATAACCGTAGGATCTGGAGGTCCCAGATCTAACGACAGAGATTACACTCGATGGGAAACCGGATTTGGAGGGAGAATTAAGATACGACACATAAGGTTTGAAGTCCGATCTGACCGCTGAGCTAGCGGATGAATCATTTCACCGAGTAACCGAAATAACGAACCGTCGAAGAAAGTTGGCGCTCAGTTCGTAGGAAGACAAGTGGCCACCTCTCTGTGAAATGTTACACAGTGGCGATGATGCAAAGGCGGGGAATCCCAAGCGGATAGCGGCAGGCGAATTAAAGGGACAAAAGTGGAAGCAAACAGTCATGAAACAGATTGACTTTAAGCCACAAACAGACAGAAGACAGAAGAAGGAGATAGTGAGACAGAGGAAATAGAACAGAGAGTGAAGCAAGTAGCAGAGAACAGAAGTCGAGCTGACCTGCAAAGCTAAGGCAGCATCGAGCCGACAGAACCAAGCTTGACAGGTTCAAGCAATCCCTGTGAGGATATCTGTCGGGGACTGAGTACCAAATTGGACTCATCCCACCAAGACCAGTTGAGATCGAGACTTGGTAATGGGGAGTCTGTGCACTCTAGTGGCTTGGGGAATCCAAGTACCACCCTACTAAGCATCATCTGTTCCAGGAGACTCAGATTGAGCTCCTCATTGTAAAAAACTCTACTTTTTAGACACAATAAAGAAGGCCACCACTGAAAGCTGGACCGGAGACGTAGCCCAGGAGGATTGGGTGACCTCCTTATTAAATTGTTGCGTTTTGCGTTTTGCTTGTTGTGTTTCTCTTACTGTTTTCCAGTGTCTGTGTATTTTGCAATCTTATTGATCCGTTGCCTAAGATAACATAGACACACACCAACACGAGTCTGTAATACCTTCATTAATTAATTAACTGAGATCACTCACAAGTGATTTTCAGATCAAGTGGTATCAGAGCTTTAGGTTGTTAAGGTTAGACAAGCTTGTATTGGATTTAGCTATTGAATGCTAACTAGATCAAAGCTCAAATTAGGAGGAGAATTGGTCGAAACTAATCTTGAAATTGGAAGATTCTATCCTCAAAAGACAATGTGAGAGGTAGTTCTGTGGGGCCAGACCCTCAATTTATAGATAGCTTCCTAGCCATAAGGTCCATGGTAGAGGAAATGTATAAGGACTTTAGAAAACACAAAGATGAAGATTCATCAGGCTCCAAACAAGGCAAAAGAGAAGATGAGTCTCTCCTCCATGACCACTCAAAAGGTAAAGGGAAAGAAGAAAGCTTTCTCACACCTCCTAATAGCCCTGAACATAAAAAGAAGGCATCTTTGATTAAACTAGATATTAAATTTGATTTACCTATATATGATGGAGAGTTGAATGCAGAAAAGCTGGACAATTGGATTAGACAAATTGATGTTTATTGCAGACTGTAGAGTATTGATTCAGACAAGAGCAAGATTCAGCCGGCAAGCCTATGCCTTGGAGACACTGCTTTGGTTTGGTGGGAAGGCAGGACCCAAGCTGACATGAAGAGACATGGTAAGACTATTTCTGTATGGAGTGAATTTGTTTCTGCAATCAAAAAGAAGTTCTATCCATTGGCCTACATGCAGCAAGCCATGATGAGCTGGCAAACTCTTCGACAGTTGAAAGGGCAAAGTGTACAAGGGTACACCCAAGAATTTAGGAAGAGAGCATTGATTCTAGGAATCTCATTAGACTCACCTGACACTCTATTGAAGTACATCGGTGGTCTACACAGCTACGTGAGGCACACTATCCTCATGTTTAATCCCACTAGTATAGATGAGGTATCTGTTCAAGCTACTCATCTAGAAGTCGAGGAAAGAATGGAAACCCAGAGGTTGGCGGATTATCCCAACACACTGCAAGCAAGAATAAGGAGAAAAGAAAATAGAAATGGAAAGCAAGGAAGGCTAACACTGCACAGAAAAGCAAGTCTTCATGCACTCACTGTAAGAAGGATGGGCATGATGATGAGCACCATTGGATTCTGCATCCGGAGTTGAGACCTAAAAAGTTCGAGGGCAAGAAGAAGAAGACTGTTGCAGCTATTCAGAAAGATTTGGGGTCAGACTCAAGAGATGAAACAACCATTGCAACCACAGGTATAAAAGGTTGTCTGCTTTAGAGAATGCAGAAATCAAGAAGCAAGTGTAGGAGTTGCTCGAAAAGGGGTTCATCAGACCTAGCACATCATCATGTGGATCTCCAATCGTTTTGGTGAGAAAGAAAGATGGCTCGTGGAGAATGTGCATTGATTACCGAGCACTGAATAAGATAACAAGCAAAAATCGTTATCCCCTTCCTTGCATAGATGATTTATTAGATCAATTGAAAGAAGCTGTTTATTTTTCCAAGTTAGACTTGCATAGTGGATATCATTAGGTCAGAGTTGCAGAACAAGATGCATGGAAGACTGCTTTCAAGACAAAGCAGGGATTCCATGAGTGCCTGGTTATTTCTTTTGGTTTAACTAATGCTTCTGCTACTTTCATGAGAATAATGAATAATGTACTCAGACCTTTTCTTAATGATTTTGTAGTTGTATATCTGGATGACATTCTGATATGTAGTAAAACATGGGAAGAACATTTAAAGCATGTTAAGCAGACACTAGATGTTTTGAAAAGAGAAAAACTTTATGTTAAACTATCAAAATGTGAATTTGACAAAAACATCTTTGAATTATTTGGGACATATAGTAGGGGGTGGTGAATTGAAGATAGATCCCTCTAAGGTGGCAGTCATTGTAAACTGGCCTAAACCCAAATCTGCTACAGAAGTTTGGAGCTTCTTAGGAGCAACACAATATTGGAGAAAGTTCATTTCTAACTTTTCCTTAATTGTAGCTCCCTTACATGGTTTAACAGGATTGAACAAGGTGTTTCAGTGGGGAGACAAATAGCAAAAAGCCTTCGACACCTTGAAAGAAAAGATTAGTACAGCCCCAGTACTAGCACTGCCTAATCTACAAAGACCGTTTGAGATCCAAAAGGATGTCAGTGACTATGCCATGGGAGCAGTGTTGACACAGCACGGTAAACCCATATGTTATCATTCTAAGACATTTAATTCTACAGTAGTTAACTATCCTACATATGACAAAGAATTGTATGCACTAGTACAGAGTGTGAAAAAGTGGAAACATTACTTAATGAGCAAAGAGACAATAATACATATTGATCATCAACCACTTCAATATCTACACTCCCAAACTAAGTTGTAGCAATCAAGACACTATAGATGGATGGGTTTTCTACAACAGTTTCATTTAGTCATCAGATATAAAAAGGGCATACACAAT
>APFE031116823.1:26388-41534 GCA_000404065.3 Pinus taeda
TTCGTGTTTCCCTGTTTCCTCAAATTTGGGGAGGTCGCGTTTTGTATCGCTTCCCGTTTCGGAAACTCGTTTCCGTTTCCCCGTTTCGTGCAACTTAGCTTCAAAGGAGCAATCAAAATAGGAGTCGTTGCTTAAACCTCTTCAACCAATGGAAGTAAAGAATTCTTCCTCGGATTAGGAAAATTCACAGGACGAGGAGGAGCTAACAAAGCACCTGCTAGCAGAGAAAGAACTAACATGGAACTTCGTCAGATTCTGCAGGATGCAGAGGACTTCATCGGTGCGCCAAGAAACAATAAGAGGGAGCGAAAACAGCCAGATAGATATCAGGGATTAGTAGCTCAGGATGGGAAGCCTGCCAGTTTCCAGGAGGCAGCTCAACATCAGGTTTGGCTAGATGCGATGGTAGAGGAGTACAACTCCATAATGGTGAACGATGTCTGGGAGGTAGTGCCAAGGCCTCAAGACAAATCAGTGGTAGGTTCGAGATGGATCTACAAGGTCAAATATGCTGCAGACAGCAGTGTTGAGAAATATAAGGCCAGGTTTGTGGCTAAGGGGTATGCTCAAAAGGAAGGAATTGACTACGAGGAAACCTTTGCCCCGGTAGCAAAGTATACATCTATTAGGACTGTGATATCTCTTGCAGCACAGATGGGGTGGGAGATTCATCAGATGGATGTCAAAATGGCTTTTCTGAACGAGGTAATAGAAGAAGAGGTATACATTGAACAACCGGAGGGCTTTGAAACACATGAAAAGAAGTCTCATGTATGCAGGTTGAAGAAAGCCCTATATGGGCTGAAACAGGCACCTAGAGCATGGTATGGTCGAATTGATGGCTATTTGCAGAAGATGGAATTTGTCAAGAGTGACACAGATCCAAATCTCTACTATCTGGTTGTAGAGAATGAGCTGCTAATCTTAGCATTGTATGTGGATGATCTCTTTCTGATAGGATCATCCAGGCTCATTGGGGACTGCAAGAATCTAGCCACAAAATTCGATATGAAGGATTTGGGACGAATGCATTATTTTCTAGGGTTGGAAGTTTGGCAGTAGAAGGGAGAGATCTTCCTTGGGCAAGGGAGGTATGCTACAGAAATCCTGAAAAGATTCAGTATGGAGGACTGTAGACCCATGGCTACTCCAATGATCATCAACTGGAAGAAGATTGATGCAACAGAAGACAAGGATGTTGATCCCACCTTATACAGGGAGCTCATAGGGTCCCTAATGTATCTGGTCAATACCAAGCCAGACATTTGCTACACTGTCAACACCCTTAGTCAGTTCATGGTGGAACTAAAGAGGGCGCACTGGGCAGCAGCCAAACATGTTCTCAGCTATTTACAAGGAACAGTCGATTATGGACTCTTGTACACCAGGGGTAAGGATATCAGATTGAGTCGATTTACTGATGCAGAATGGGCAGAAAGTTCAATGGATTGGAAAAGTACCTCTGGGTACTGTTTCAACATTGGATCAGGAATTACTTCCCGGTGTTGTAGGAAACAGAAGTTCGTGGCTCTGAGCTCATATAAGGCAGAATATATGGCAGCGAGCACAGCTTTGTGTGAGGCCATATGGCTTAGAAAACTACTTGTGAACCTGTTCAAAAGAAAAATGGAGGCGACCAAGATCATGTGCGATAATCAGAGTTGCATCAAGCTCTCTGAGAATCTAGTGTTTCACGATCGGTCAAAGCATATTGATATTCGGTTTCACTTTGTCAGAGACTGTGTCCAACAAGGAGCTGTACAATTGAGCTACACTCCTACAGGAGAACAGGTGGCAGGCATCCTTACCAAGGCCCTTGGAAGAACCAAGTTTGATTATTTCAGGGAAAAGATAGGGATGATAAAGAATCCATTTCAGTAGCAGAAATGGGTATGATGTCACAGTGCAGTAGTAGTCAGAAGTAGCACGATGTAACATGATGAGTAGGAGTTTGCAGTTTTGGGAAGAAGGACCAAAAGCAACACGGATGCAGAGGGAGTTACAATGCAGATGCAGTGTTGGGAAGATGGACCAGCAGCAGCACGGATGCAGAGGTAGCTACAATACAGATGTAGCAGTGGCAGTGATAGAGCCATGGACAACAGTACAGGATGCAACAGTGCAGAGGATGTTGGGCAAGGAGGCTTAGCATCAGCACGAGTACCGATGCCATATGATCAGAGTAATTCTCAGTGTGGAGTATTACTAGAGCACAGTCCTCGCTAAGAGGGAGTGTTGATTTGGGGTAGCATCATATGTGCTCTAGCCATGAAAATTGGTGGATAGGCTAAAGCACATGAGATCTCCAAGACCCAAAAATGGTTTGGGCAAATTCTAACCGGTTTGGGAGATATTAAAATAATTAATATTTTTAATGGAGTTCCCAAGTCTAAACTTAGGAAAAATAAAAATATTAATGATGGTATTAATATAAAACTGGGTTAAGAAGGTTCCAAAAGTCATGGATCAAGCCAAATCTAATCTTAGCTGTTGATTAGAGATTTAATCTCGGCCGTTGAAGGACCAACGGGAAAAGTATAAGAAGAGGCTTGAGGGTCAATTGGAAGACACAATAAGGGAGACTAGGCACTTCGATTTCTGGAGCGGGGTTAGCAGAGAAATTCGAACTAGTGGTCTAGAGAGCAGCAAGAGGCAGCAAGTACAGAACAGAGAGTAAGGATCAACACCAAAAGACCAGCGCAGAGGCAGAAGAGGCAGACACAGAGGCAGCAAGAGACTGCGTAGTCACTAGAGGGCCTGCATGGGTGATGCAGAGAGGCACAGGGTTGACGCAGACAAGCAGGGGCTGATGCAAAGTGTTTGGGAGCTACACAGAGGTCAGCCAAGCTAACACTGGGACTGGGAGAAGTGTTGGAAAATTTTTCTCTCTGTTGGGTAAGCCAATTTGGCACCCTGTTGTACGAAAGAATTGTTGAATAATAAAATCCTCCCTTGCTGCACCATTTTACCACATTGGGTTTTTCCGGGGACTATTGTCCAAAATAATTGTCAATGTGTTGATTCTTGCGCATGTGTTTATTTCTAAATTATGGTGTGTTATCTGCAAAAGAATTTATTTTCATGTTTATTGAAGGAATTTCATAAATAACTTATTAGAAATAAGTAGGAAAAGTAAATCAGATGTTGCAATGATAGTATTTTCACAATCCGGAAGTTGGCTTGTGAAGAAGGACAACTCGAGGAGAAGAGATCGCTGAAGAAGGAAGCGGTGATCATCCTTTTGGATCTGATGCAGGCTTCGTAGATGCTTTCATGACCTTGCAAGCCATGGTCGAAGAAATGTATCAAGAGTTTAAGAGAGCAAAATCTAAATATGAAGAAGGACAACCATCAAAAAGACCCTATCACTTCTCTCTTGAATCCATCTGAAACTTCGAAACCGTTGTTGAAGCTTAATGTTAAGTTCGAGTTACCCATGAACAATGGAGAAGTTGATGTTGAGAAGCTTGACAAATGGGTTAGGCAAATGGAGGTTTACTGTAGCGTCCAACAAATCACTGAAGATGAAGTCAAAATCATACTAGCATCGCTTCGTTTAACAGGCACATCATTGATATGGTGGCAGATTAAGTTACAGAAAGGTACCCAGCATATCAGTAAAGTTTTTCCATCATAGTTTGATTTTATTATTGCACTTAAAAGGCAATTCTATCCATTGGGAGATAAGGAAAAAGCTTTAATAGAATGGCAAGGACTAAAAGTTAGGAAAGGTCATTCAGTGCAGGAATATACAGATGAGTTTCGTAAGAAGGCATTGATGCTAAATATTCCTTTGTATACCCAAGGAACTCTAATGAAATACATAGGAGGATTACCTGAGTATGTTCGCAATACTGTATTTATGTTCAGTCCTACTAACTTGGATGAAGTGGCAGCACAAGCGACTTTACATTGAAGCAAGTACGTTGGGAGTTGGGGTATCATCAAAATTGACAGCCAGAATGGAGAGCAAGGGAAAAGGGAAAGCAAAGAAAGTAAACATCACCAAGAAGGAGGTTGAAAATCCCTATTGTAAGCATTGCAAGAAAGAGTGCCATGACGAGGATCATTGTTGGCAATTGCATCCCAAAATGAAATCGAAGTGGATCAGAAAAGGGAAGCAAAAGGTTGCAGCAACAGCGAAACCGATGGACCTAGGGTCAAATTCAGGCGATGAGACGCAGATCGCATCATTTATGACCAGTAAATCCGATGAAGGTAATGATTCTAACAGTTCTAGAAGCAAGTTATTTCATATAAGGGTTGTTATGAAACATACAAAGATCGACACATTGTTAGATAGTGGATCTCAAGCTAAACTAATTTTAGAAAAAGTGGTTAAGCAATTGGGATTGAAAACCATAAGGCATTGTAAACTGCATACTTTAATCTGGATGAGAAGAAATCATAAATTACGAGTAACTGAGCAATGCATGTTACCATTTGCAATAACTTCTCAATTTAAGGATAAGGTGATGTGTGATGTGGTAAAACTAGATACATGTGGGATGGTCTTGGGTAGCCCGTATTTATATGATGCGATCTTTTACAGGGAACAAAATCAATATCACTTATTCAAGAAAGGAATTGAATATGTTGTTCATTCTCATCGCACAAAAGCAGATAAATCTCTTTTTATAGTTGAACAGTTAAAACAAGCAGCGTATGCTAGAAAAGATGTTGTTATACAATCTGAAGAACCTAAGCAAGAGATCGTTCAAATTAATCAAGACATGTTAAACGGATCTAAAATTTTATATCAACAGAATTCGCAGCATGATAAGTTAAGTTCAGTTTCAGCTATGAAGAGAAAGCAGGGTATGGTTTCATCTATGTCGATATTATCAATGTTGTTAATGGAATTATTACTATATAGCGGTGCCTGGATATTAGCAGCAAATATGAATGTGGATGTGGGTGAAAAAGGACATGATCTATTTTGCAGTTTGTGTGTTTCGCTGACGATTGCATGGATGAGTAAAGTGTACAAGTTCAAGACAAGATGGACAGATACTGGTCAAGTGGGAAAATGGTACGCACATTTATTTTATGGAACTTAAGCCGTTTGGAGGTCCAACAGGTCTAAGCGGGGAGGAAATGAGCTGAAATTGATCAATGGATGATCAAGGATCTAGAAAAAGCCTAAAATTCAAAGTTATTGAATTCAAGTGGAAGCAGCACCATTGTGTAGAGCTAGCAAAAACGACTCCAACGCAACTTGAACGGGTGCATTTGGCCTCCGGATGAATGAGAAATTGCTTGTTGAAGTTTGTGACGAATTAGTGCACGTTGCATTTTTACTACTCGACACATGGCATTCACAGTCAGTAGGGCCAAAGCTCATTTTCAGTTCCAAGTGCAACATCTTGAGTTTGGTTGCAAGGTGAAATAATGGGTTGAATGGATTAAAAGGTGATTTTCTTATTATACATGATGGCATATAAATTTCATAGTTTACAAAAACCATGTATTAAAATATATGTTATGCACAAAAACGATTTAAGTCACATAACCAACATGTATAGTGCGGATTTGATTTATTAACCAAAAATCTATGTTATTGAATGGCGCAAATAGATATGGGTCATCAACCTACGTTTAAACACGGCAATGGATAATGTTAAAACTATGTAATAAACATAGTTTAAGGTATAACATGGTGTGGAGTTAACAATCCGAAACCGTTGGGTTTGTGGTTAGAAAACATGCTACAGTTATGATCTCGACAACATCGCCGCTCCAAGCCACGGGATCCACTGCTCCACCGCCTTCACATGCCACGGGTCTATGGCTCTATTAACCGCCTAATACATATGAGATTTATATGCGTTGTGTATAGTTTTCATCGCACCGGAAATGATATGAAATTCAACTATGGGTTTTGGGTTATAACGAATATGTTATATATAGAGTGGGTATATATCAATAGAACCATATTGTTATATAGTTACAAAGGTGATATGTAACTTAATTCATTTGCTATATTTGGGTTAGCCACAAACACTATATATACATGTAATGTTATGCCAAGGAGGGGGATAGAGGAGGTGAGCTTGGTTCCTTGAGAGGTATTGTAACCTTCTATGCAACAGAAGAGTTGTGGAGCAGCTTTGGAGATTTGGAGACAGAACTTTGCAGGTTTATTCCGAGAGTTGTGAGAGGTATTTTTCAGTGTCGTTAGTTGCATCGGATTCCTGAGGCCGAGCAGATCACAGCTAGACCAGTCAGAAATTCCATTCATGTAACTTTGATATGTTGTATGGCTTCTAAAGTTTTATTAATATAAAAGGCCTCCCGGTTGAGACTAGGCCCGGATATGTAGGTTTTGAGATAGCCGAACTACATTATCAATTTCTTGTGTCGTTTTTTTTTAGAGGTGGTTCACGAGTGGCCACTACATCCATGGAAAATATGGGCAGATCAACCCCGAAGAGAATCTTTTAAAGCCCTCCAGCCAACTAGCATGGCCTAACCCCAAGGGCGTCAAGGAGAAATGACCCTGTGACATCCCGATCGGCGAGGTACTTAACAACGGGGACTCCACCAGTTGAGCTAACCCTTCAGGCTAATTTCTTGTGTCGTTTTATTTCACGCATGTTTGTTGTTCTATTATTTTGCTGCAACATTATTATTCAGTTCTCCATGCTTTACAATTTATGTGATTAAGTGGTGTTCTAATAATTCATGCATTAACTTGTTTTTGAAACATAAGCAAATCACAATTTCAATTAAAGATCTTTCTGGGGATCATTCTTGTTTCCGCATATAATTCTAATTGGTGAAGGTTGCAGTGTATTATTGTCGGTGTTTACCATAGGAAACAGTAAATAATTTTGTTCAATAATTAACAGATAGAAGAAACATAATCAGTCGTTGCAGTAGAAATTTGGGCCTCTTGAATTTTCACATGGTATCAAAGCTACAGGTGAAACAAGAGAGCAATGACAAAAGAGCGAACGCTGAAGGAAGAAGGGAAGTCGAAGTGTTGCATAAGCAGCAACGTGAATCCCTAGAGGGAGTGCGCAGTTTAGGCCAAGAGGGCAAGATTTTCATTGTAAATCTCTCTGAGTGAGTCGACAGAGAGGTAGGATTTCCAGATCAAAATTTGTCAGCAACAGAGGGAGCAGTGCAGCAAAATCTTCAGCGAAGAGGGGCTCCTGGTGTGACGCAGTTTTCTGCAGGCAGTCGCTGGGCAGAAAGACAACAGAGGAAAGAAGAGACACTTGAGAGAATTTCTTCCTCAACGTATTCCTAGCCAGGGAATTCAAATTCTCATTTGCTAAGCAACAATAGGAGAGAGGAGGTCACTCGAATTTTTCGATTGCCAAAGATGGCAACTAGTGGGTTGGGAGATCAGGATCGGCTGGATGGTGCATCCAACTATGTGATCTGGAAGACGAGGATGTCATGCCCTCTGGATGAACATTTTCTCAAGACCTACGTCGCCAATGTGGTAGCTGGGCCCGCGGATCTAGATTTGCTCAAGAAGTACAAGAGAGAAATGGCGAAGACCAAGAGAATGATCCTCGACGGAGTGAAGGATCATGTGATATGTCACATTGCTGGCAAAGGGACTCCCAAGGAGATGTGGGATGCATTGGCAACGTTCTATCAAGGATCTTCCGAGTAGCAGAAGATGTACTTAGAGCAGAAGATGAGGTCCACACAGATGCAAAAGGGGGAACACATTGATCTGTTCCTTACTAAGTTTTAGGAGACCTGAGACGATTTGGCAGTTGTGGGGTCAACACCTCAAGCTTCCAAGATGGTACAACTTGCGCTAAATTCAGTTTCTAAGGAGTGGCAAGTTTTTGTCCAGAGCATCCTGGGCAGGGCGACTTTGCCAGACTGGGATGGAATGTGGATAGCTCTTAAGTAAGAGGAGCTGAGGACAGACTTCGTCAAGTGTAAACTTGACGGAAGCAGCAACAGTGGGTCAAATCCCAAGGAGGAGGAAGAAAATGCAGCCCTAGCATCAAAGGGGTAATAGGAGCAACAAAGAAAGGACGTCTCGAAGATCAAATGCTTCAGGTGTAGTGAATTCGGTCACTACGCAACACAGTGTCCTCTCAGGAAGAAGGACAAATATGAGAAGCATGATCCAAAGGCTTCACCCGCGAAGATCAAGGAAGAGTTTTCCATGACAGCCGAGATACCTCCAGGGGGGAGGTGAGCTAAACTAGAACTGTAGTTCAAAAGAACTGCAGTTGAGCAGGATCCTTGAGTCCACCTCTCGAATCAATATCTTGCTACGGGAACCCGAATCATTAGTAGTAAGATGGACCGGGTCAATTGATACAGAGTGTCGGAGTGATAGTGGCAGTGGCTAGGAGCTCCAAAGTTTGAGCAACGCAGAACTAGAGTTCACAGCAGTGCAGTTGGCACAGATCAAAGTCAGCAGCAGCCCAGAGGCTTCAGAGGGTCAATGTAGAGACTAGCAACAGTGAAACTCCAGTGACGAGATGCATCATACTAAACACTAGTTCATTAATTTGGGACGTTTTTCTGTCGCTAATGAAGTAGCAGTAGGAGTTGGAGAAAGTTGCAGTGTAGATGTAGTATTGGCAGTGGCAGTGCCAACAGTAGCACGGATGTAGAATTGAGAGGGAGTTGCAGTACGGATGCAGTGTTGACAGTGGCAGGGTCAGCAGCAATACAGATGCAGCATTTGTGCAGTAGTTGGTGGACAGGATGTCAGACATCAGTAGTGTAGAAGGAGATGTTACAAAATAAAGTGATGCTTCAGCAGGGTGCATTGCTAGAGCACATTCCTCACTAAGAGGGAGTGTTGATTTCTAGTAGCATCGGATATGCTCTAAGTTTCCAATACCCATAAATCGTTTTGCTAAATTCCAACCGGAGAGAGTTTTATTAAAAGAATTAATTATTCTTAATGGGACCTTAAGTCTAAACTTAAAAAATTAAAATAATTAAAGGGTATTAATCTAACTATGGGTGAAACTTCTAAAAGAAGACGAGGATCAAGCCAAAAATGATCTAAGCCATTGATTAAACGTTAATCTGGGTCGTTGTTTGTCCAACAGAAAGATATAAGAAGAGGCTTATGGGGCACTTGGAGAACACATCGAGTAGAGTTCAGAAGATCGAATTTCTGAAGCAGAGTAGCTGTCGGTGAGAAATTTGAAGAGAACTTTTGTAGTGAGGAGCAGGGATAGTTCCGATTGGAGATTTCTCCTGATCCGGGAATACTAAGCAGAGGAGGCACAGAGAGATTCGAGAGAGGCAATGCCAAGCAAGAAGAGGCTGAGGCAGAGGCAGTGTAGGCTAACACAAAGGCAGCGTAGAACCTTGAGGAGATCCTAAATTTGCTGGAGGGATCAACTTCTATAGCTGGAAGCCAGGGTGTGAGACCGGGAGAACAAAAGTCAAAATCTCAGAGGCAGATCGATCAGTTGGGAGGAGTGACGCAGACCCCAAACAACGTGACGCTGGGCTAACGCAGTGACTACGCAGAGGCAGCCAGGGGCTAGTCATTTAGTGGCTGGACCAGCCAGGATTTCCAGTGATAGTGTGAGGTAATCTCACTTATCTCTTTGTCAGTGATATTCTCTGTATTGGATAGCCAATAGGGCATCCAGGGATTGTATTAAAAAATTACTACTGCTTAATAATAAAACCCTCAGTTGTTGCACCAGTTTTCCCACATTGGGTTTTTCGAGGGATATTTGTCCAAAAATAACTGTTAGATGTGTTGTGTTTCTTTCTTGCTCAGTTTCTTGTTTCCGCATATAATTTTAATTGGTGAAGGTTGCAGTGTATTAGTTTCGGTATTTATTGTAGGAAACAGTGAATGATTTTGCTCAACAATTAGCAAATTGAAGAAACATAATCAATTGCTGCAATAGAAAATTGAGCCTCCAAAATATTCACACATACTCCACCCGAGTGTTCACAGAGTATGATCTGTCATTAGACTATTCTTATCTTGGGTAGCTAATCCTCAAAGAATATCGGTCCACGACTATTCTTATCTTGGGTGCCCTACCACATTCTCAAAGAGTATCGAATGTTAGATGGTTACCCAATCCTCCATTCTTTCTTCCCAAGTGAAGACAAGAATGTTGTGTCTATCTCTCCCTCAAAATTGAGGACAAATCCACCAAACCAAGCTTGTCCCTTCAGTATACAAGCTTCTTGTTTGGAAGTGATTTCGTCAATATCTCAGCTACCCGCTCATTAGTGGAGATATATTGTAGCTGCACCACACCTTTTTGTACTAGCTCTCGTATATAGTGACACTTGTTGTTGATATGTGTTAATTTTAGGTATGTTCTATGCTTAGAGAAATTTATTTCAATTTTCACAATTAACTCAAATTCTTTTCCAGATTAGCAATCACATCAGCATTAAAGTAAACTGCAGATAGAACATAAATAAAAATCACAGAAGACAAGCCAAGACAAGAGGACACAAGATGTGGCGCTAGCCAAGGACAAACCCCAATGTCGGGAAACCCTTGATCAATTCTTCTTATATGTTCTTCAATAGTTCAGCAGAGAGAGAGAGAGAGAGAAATAGTACGTTTAAATAGAAGTCAACACTTTGACTTATCTAGACAAGAGCATAGATCATCTCTAAGAAGATGATACATGAGATCAATTGAAGACATGTTGCTTCAACTGATTCTCCAAGGTGACACCTTCACCTATCATTATGTTGCATTTCGTCATCATGCTGCACCTCACCATGCTGCACCATGCTGCACCCATCATCACTATGCTGCATCTCATCACGCTTCATTAATCATGACTGTACGCATCACTGTATTGCATTATGTGCCATTGCTGCACCATGTTGCCATACTGACCTATGTGTTGGTTGCATCTTGCTTGCTTGTTGTCCCTTGCTTGCTTATAGTCCCTAGCATGCTTGTTGTCCTAAGCATGCTTGTTGTTGCATGCTAGCTACCCCTTGCATGCTAGTTGTAGCATTGCATGCTTGGTGTATTCGTTGCTAAGTACCATACAACTGTCGCAATGTTAGTTAGTTGTCCCTTGCATGTTGCTCTCCTTCGAAGACAGATGCTCTGGCTGTTCCAGCAGTTCCCGGCAATTCCAGCAATTTCGGTTGTTCCCGGTTGTTCCCGCAGTTCCGGCAATTCTAGCAATTCCAGCTGTTTCCGACAGTTCCAGCAATTCCGGCTGTTCCTGATGGTTCCGGCTTTTGGCCTCTGTGTCAGCGTTCCCGCCTATTCAGGCAGTTCCGTCTTTTCTCGACAGTTCCATCTTCTCTCAGTAGTTCCAGCTTCTCTCGAGAGTTCCGACTATTCCCAGTAGTTCCGAAAGTTCCGGCTTTTCCCAGCAGTTCCCGACAATTCTGGCTATTCCTGGCAGTTCCCGCAGTTCCGGTAATTTCGACAATTTTGGCTATTCCGACAGTTCTGGCTTTTCCTAGCAGTTACCGGTAGTTCCGGCAATTCCAACTATTCCCAGCAGTTCCGGCTTCCGCCCTCTGCGTTAGGGCAACGTTATCCCTTAGGATCTCTCCTCCTACTAAAACCCAAAGACAAGTAGAGAGGAAGAGATCTCAAGTGTGTTGAAATGACTTGAAGGCCACCTCTTTTTATAATAAAACGTTGAGCACAAGTGGGGTTTATTTGGTTATTCGCTGACCTTGATGAATTGTCCCATAACACAAATAAATTCATATCTCCATGAATACTTATCAGAATCGGATGATCTTTAGATGAATCCTACACCTCTTGATGAGAGGGATCCAAGAAAAATATCAGCTTCCATTAATAAGATGACCCGCATGGAGTTTGGCCCTAGTTGCCAATTTTAACAATGTGCTTTGTCTTCCCATGAAACACTAGGTCCTCAGACAAACGAATACAATTGGTGTTATCACAATGTATCATTGTAGGGTTCATCGGTCCTTCAAACAAGTCAGATAGCAGTTTCCTTAACCAAACTGCTTCCCTACTAACTTCACATGCTGCAACATATTCTACAATCAGATCTTGCTTTCCTTCTTTCAACAGCACTACAAAATGTACTCTCCAGTTTCCTTTTCCTACTCATGGTATTAGAGCTAAGGCTAGTAAAACAAAGCAGCTAGAAGATCATTGTTGGTTGGAAAAACTAGAGTTTCAAAGCTATAATTGAAGACTTAGGCATCTAGAAGGAAGGCCAAACTTATATAGCATATTTCTGGACATAACTATAGAACATTACCTTTGAGCAAGGTTACTTGGGAGTGGGAGTGGGGAGCGATTGTGCGATATAACATCAATCATCTAGAAGTTATAATCTTCATCAACCACGTCCACAAGTTAGTAACATACAACATATCGAGTCTCATGATTCATCAATCTTAAAGTTTCAAGCTTTCAAAATTCAAGATATAACATTTATCATCATCAATCACTAAAGTTGTAACTTGTATTTCTAACCATTATCATTACCAAGTAACCAAAGAATAACAAAGAATATCTAATATGAAATAAAATGTTCAACTTTCGCGAAGCATCATATTCATAATTCATTACTAATGAGTTATAAATGCCAACTTCAAGCTTCAAACTTAAATTGTCATATATCGTTTACAAAATATACCATAATAAATATGAAATAGTCAATAGTTATAAAAAGTACTAGAAATTAGGAAAGACAAGTAAATTAGGAATCTCCCCCACATAGTGGGGTTTGGTGCTCTTGATTAAATATAAGTTCCATACCCTAGTACATGACAAAATCCAATGGAAACATTGCAATCCCCTCAATCCTGAAATAAAAAAAAGATTAGTCTGTTGGATTTTGAGTGAGATTTAAAATTCTAATTTCTCCTATGAAATCCAATGAGGTCAAAACCACTCTCAAACATCCTAAGTCATTTCATGGTAATGTTAAAATTTTAAGTAAAAGGATGAAAATGAAAGATAAAGGAGAATGTCACTTTTACTATAAGAATTTGACATTACCATGAACTGCATATCAACACTAGGGCCATAGGCTTAAAGTTTGAACATCACGTTGTCCCACTCAAAACAAATTGTTTCCAACCTTAAATAGCTCCTTTTATCACTCTTGAATAGGCAGGGAGCAAAAAAAAACTAGGGAGCGCACTCCAAGAGCGGGTTCGAGGGGGGGGTCGCTCCCCCGCAACCCTGCCTTTGCAATCAAGGCCATAGACCTAAACTAGAAAACCGTAAAACCAAGATGAATTTTGACCCCAGCATCATGTGAGAAAGATCGAAGTTTTGTTTCACCTCAAGATCTGAAAATTTCAAAGTTCTATGCATAACTAAGGTGACCTAATCCTGAAGTCTCAAGATATGTTTTGTGGACTATAAATAGTCCTATTATCCAACGAAGCGTCTACTTATAAAAGGAACCAAGACTGAACTGAATAGAAGCAGTCTTAAGACCATTAGGAAGAAATTACAGTCATCTATAGGGTCGCAGTCATCTTTAGAAAATTCTGAAGTATATTTATATCAATCATCACCAAGGCTATTAGCAGTCCCCCTCTCCTACAAATTGTCGCATTTTGGTAGGCAAAATTATAGGAATTGTTGTTCACAAGCAACTAACTTATCACCTTGAAGAAGAAGCTACAATGGGTACCATTTGGCATTAATCACATCAATAATAGTTGCCACACTCTTGGAAGGCAGTCCTTAAACTCGACATCTCCTAATGTATTCATTCTTGAAACAAACAAGGATCTCATATCTTGGAGAAATAAGGTAAGCATTCTTTGAGGTACGTATAATCATTCTTGCTTATATAAGATCTAACTTAATTTGGCTTAGGGCTTTGAAATTTCTTTATTGGTTCTAGAATTTGTAGTTTTCATGTTATTGAAAGTTGTTGACCTCTAAGTTCTAGCAAACCATGGCTTGCAGTCTCTAAAGTTTGTAGGTATTCGAGGGAGAAATTGGAAGCCCTAAAATTAATATTTTGAAAAATGACTCAGGGTTTGGTCTAGAAATTCCTAGTTTATAATCATACATTTGTACTTGTATACTTTTGGTGGTACTTGTCATGCAAGTGTTGCATATACATAAAAGAATAATGATCTTATGCAAAAGGAAGCCCTTCTCACAAGAGATAAGTATTCTACTTTGATTTCTTTATTTTTTTTGCTCAAGCATTTTCCTTGAAAGGAAAGTTTGCAAGTATACTCTAAAGATCAAGAGCGAGCCTACAACAAGAATCATGAAAAGGAAGAAGCTTTGTTGCGAAAAGAATCCTTCAATAAGGAAACCCTACAAGGTTTGTACAAGAAACAACTCAAGATACGTAAAATATTTGTAGTAGGTCTTCTTCATTAAAAAGTTCAATCATTTTGAAATCTATTTTGTATTACTAACTCTTTCATATCTAGGGTTTTCTATAGAATCATTAAGATTCTATATTATTAGAGTGATTAATCTCTAGATTAAATTAACCCTTGTCACACATTCTATCTCTTGTTTACTTTGGTAAAACCCTAACCTTTAGGGTTCACTATAAAACCCCTATCCTAGATAAAGGAGATATATATATCTCCCTAGTTGAAAGGGAGCTTGGTTGAAGAAAAGGAAAACTCCTCCATAACATGATGTGAAGGCCATTAGGATGTTTGAGATAGGAGAACAGCTAAAGCACTACAGATGATTAATCATTTGTATTCATGAAGTTGTAAACAAATTGGATGTTTTGAAAAGTGTTGAAGCTGAGCTTGGTGTTGCTGGAAAATTGAAGAAGGAAGCTTCAGACAAGTTGTATTTGGATAATATATTAAGCAGCATCAAAATGATTGAGGACCCCAAAGTTTTGTGCTAAACATATCATATATATATTGAAAGTTTATTATTGATTGGGGTTGTAATTGAACAGGATCTCTCCATAAGAAGGTTGAACATTTTTGAAGCATGCTTGGATTGGTGGATATATCTGATTTAGTTGATAAGGAGAGATGAAGCATCTTCTGGGGACAAGATGCTTGGGAGGACATCTGGCCTGCCTATTTGTTGATGTCCTCATCCTGAAGTAGGGAGGGTAGAGTTGGTCTTGGAGCGTCGACCTTGGATACACACCTAGATCCCTGGATTGGTGTAAGAGTTAAAGCCTGAAGGTACCTATAGAGGCTAAAGCTCGGAACACACCTTAGTCCCACTCAGTTAGATACCTTGGTCA
>APFE031116825.1:0-24889 GCA_000404065.3 Pinus taeda
TCTTTATATCCTTCAACTTGTTCTTGAGGAAAAGAATTTGATTTGCATTGCTAGATTTGAACATGCCAACCAACCAGTCATATATCTCCTTTGATGTATTCAAATCGAAGATGTAAGCAACTAAGTGCTTATGAATAGAATCCCTAATGATCTTCTTGGCTTTGACTTCACCCTTCTTGTACTTTGTCTTAGCAATAGCCGATACATTTAGAGGAGGTTCCAAAATCTTTCCCTGCACATAATTCATGACATCTTGCTCTTCTAAGGTCAAATCAAGAGACATCTTCCATGCATGATAATCAAACTTATCATAAAGCTTATCATCAAACTTGAAGTAGGATGTGGAGGCCATTGAGACTTGTTCTTGACCAATGATTGCTCCTCTTAGTGTTTCTCTTCACTCTTACTTGGGCTTTGTCTTCACCTCAGCTCCGATACCATGCTAATTTTAGGATACAATGGTATGTTCTATGCTTAGAGCAATTTTACTTCAATTTTCTTTATTAGCCCAATATCATATCCAGTACAGCGATCACATCAACATGATAGTAAAATGCAGATAGAACATAAACAATAACAATTGAAGACAAGCCAACGCAAGAGGACACAAGATATGGCACCAACCAAGGACAAACCCCAATGTGGGGAAACCCTTGATCAATTCTTCTTATAATTCTTCAAATGTTCAGCAAAGAGAGAGAGTACAATTTACAATATTCACTTGCCCAAACTGATCAGTCAAAACAACAGAAACAAAAAGCCCTAACCAAAAAGTCAATGGTGGTCAACAAGGCTGAAATTGACCTCCAAAACAACTTAGTCAACCTTGGTCAACTCAGTCTCCAACAAGAAGATAATGCAGCCCAAAATAGTCCTAAAATAACCAGTCAAATCTGGTCAACAAAAGTCAATGCAACAACCTGAATTAGGGCAGTCAACAATGCAAGGGTCAAACTGCTTCAGTTTTTGTGCCCAGAACAGCGGCCTGCCCAAACAAAAGTCTTCCTGATGAAAACGAAGTCAAACAGGGTCATCGCTAGTCAAAGTCAGCCTCCTGAAATTTTGGCCTCTTGAAATTTTGGTCAAATCTAGTCAACGCATCAACTAGCAAAAACACTCTTCCTTTCGCACGTGTGGAGAGAGAGAGGCCCAGAAATCCGTACCCAATCAAGATGAGAGAGAGAAAGATGAATGAGATGAGACGCCAAAATGAGGAGGAGGCACCTTGTATTTATATGCAACGTTGAACGCTGGAGGAGGCTAATTTGATGGTCGTTGACCTTGACAATTTGTCCATAATTAAAATAGATTCATAACTTCATTTGTACATGTCAGAATGGGATGATATTTAGATCAATCCTACACCTCTCGGAAAGAGGAATCCAAGAAAAATATCAGCTGCCTCATAAGACTTGTCCAAAGTGATGTTTGGCCCTAGTTTCCAAATTTAACATTATCATAGTAAACAATGGTTGCTTCCACTTTCTTCCTGAACAAACTCACGAGAAGCTTCCTAAGCCATATAGCTTCACACGTAGTTATGCTACCTGCCATATATTCAGCTTTTGCTGAGCTCAGTGCTACTGACTTTTGCTTCCTTCTACACCAAGAGAACATCCTTAATCCAACACTGAAGTAGCACCCGGAGGTACTTTTCCTGTCCACTGAACTACCTGCCCAATCTGCATCTGTGAATCCACATAATTTGGTGTCATCTCCTCGAGTATATTTCAACCCATATCCGACTGTTCCAACTTGCATGCACATATCTAAGAATGTGCCTAGCTACTGCCCAATGTACCCTTTTTTGTTCTACCATGAATTGACTAAGGGTATTGACAGCGAAACAGATGTCTGGCCTAGTATTAACTAGATACATGAGTGACCCAATGAGTTGTCTGTACAAGGTGGGGTTGACTTCCTTGTCCCTTGATGCATCTATCTTCTTCCAATTAGTGATCATTGGTGTCGTCATGGGTCAGCAATCCTGCATTCTGAATCTCTTCAGAATATCTGTAGCATATCTTCCTTGCCCAAAGAAGATCTTCCCATTCTTTTGCCATACTTCCAATCCTAGAAAATAGTGCATCAACCCCATATCCTTCATGTCGAATTTTGTTTCAAGGTTCCTTTTGCAGTCCTTTATGAGCCGTGATGACCCTGTCAAAAACAAGTCAACTACATAAAAAACCAAAATGAGAGGCTCATTCTCCACCATCAAATAGTAAATATTTGGATCTGCATCACTCTTGATGAATCCAAACTACTAAAAATAACTGTCAATCCGACCATACCACTCCCTGGGTACCTTTTTGAGCCTGTATAGGGCTTTCTTCAATTTGCATACATGAGTGTGCCTCTCATGAGTTTCGAAGCCTTCAAGCTGCTCTATATACACCTCTTCTTCTATCACCCCGTTCACGAACGTTGTCTTGACATCCATCTGGTGAATCTCCCATCCCAACTACGTTGTTAGGGATATAACGGATCTGATAAAGGTATATCTGGAAACTGGGGCGAAGGTCTCCTCATAGTCTATCCCTTCCTTTTGTGCATACCCCTTTGCCACGAACCTAGCCTACTTCTCTACGCTACCATCTGCAACATACTTGATCTTGTAGATCCATCTGGAACCTACAACTGATCTGCCTTTTGGTCTAGGCACTACCTCCTAGACATCATTTGTCGTGATAGAACTATATTCTTCTACCATGGCATCCACCCACACCTAATGTTGTGCAGCTTCCTAAAAGCTGGATGGTTTTGTAAGCTGAGCTACCAAGGTTTGATATCTGTCAAGCTACCTACGTTGTCCCTTGTATGCCCTAGGAGCTCCGACAAGCTCCTTTGCATCCCTCAAGGTCTGACGCACTTCCTTGTTGGCTCTACCACTAGTGGTGGGGGGTTCAATCAGTTCCTCCTCCTATTCCTACTGCTCCGTCTGCTGAGAACTCCCTGGATCTCCTTCCCCTGAGGGGATGTTGGTACTAGTCACATACTCAATCCCTGTGACTGTCCTCCTTCTTGTCCCACTTGTTGTCCCTGCTACTGGACTAACGGAACTTCTGCTGATTGATCTCCTACCGGAATTTCTCGAGATCTTAAAGCTCTATCTTCCATGAACTTTACATCTCGCCTCACTACAATCCTCCTATTGCTAGGAATGTAGATCTTGTATTCCCTTGAGGTCTTTCTATACCCTACAAGAAACCCCTTCTATGTAGTCTAATCCAATTTAGTGCGCTTTTCATCTGGTATGTGGCAGTAAGCCACACTCCCGAATATCCTCAAGTGACTTACTTCAAGCTTCTTTCTTGTGAAGACCCCTCTGGCATTTTCTTTAGCAATGCTCTATGAGGTGTTCTGTTTTGAATGTACATTGCTGTGTTGCATGCCTCTGCCCATAAAAATCTGGGAAAATCCTGGTCATACAGCATAGCCTTTGCCGCCCCAACTATCATTTTGTTATTTCGTTCTGCTACTCCATTCTGCTAAGGATTTTATGGAGTTGTCCATTCTCTTTTGATGACTTCATTCACGCGAAAGTCTGTGAAGTCTTTATCTGTGTACTCTCCACCATTATCTGAACATATCACCTTGATCTTTTTCCCTGTCGCGTTCTCTACGAGAGCCTTGAACTCTTTGAAGTGATCAAAGACCTCATCTTTGGTCTTTAAGAAATAGATCAAGGTCTTCCTTGAATGATCATCAATAAAGGTGACGAAATATTCGCCACCGCTAAGAGCTCTAGTGGGCATAGGGTCGCAAACATCTAAGTGTATCAATCCCAACACACCATTTACTCTACTATCACTTCTAGGAAATGCACCTTTGAGTATTTCCCAAGTACACATCCTCTTCACACATCATCGTGCTCTGTGCTGAGAACAGGAACTCCTGTTACAGTTTCTCTAAGCATTCGAAGTGCTCCATGGTGAAATATCCCATCCTCCTGTGCCATAGTTCGTTCAGCTCCTTCCCACTGCTATTATCACTACCTATCAGTGCCATTGGAGAATCACGCTGCAACCTGTATAACCTACTGCTCCGAGCTCCATTCTGTCTCACCTTCTTCCAGCTAGAGTGTTTGACATACACTTTCTTCCCCACGAAGTGTACATCGTACCCCTTGTCCTATAACTGGGACACTGAAATTAGGTTCATAACCAATCCTGGCACATGCAATGCATTAGTAGTGCTGGTGTTGGTTCCTGTTTCTGTCTGAAATTCTATGGTGCTTCTCCCTACTAGAGTACGTTTGGTTTTGTTGCCCATAGTGATCTGGAAGTCCATCTACTCCTCCTGATAGCTAGAGAAATATTCTCTAACTCCTGTCACTTGAGTTGAAGCTCTACTATCAATATACCAAACACCAGATGATGTTGATCCTGACAAGCACGCAAACTCATCTTCCAACCTAGAAGATAATTCTGAGGCTTCCTGACTGTTGATTCTATCCATGACTTTCTGTGCTATTTCTCCTTTCCTTCCTAACGTTGTTTTTGTTGCTACAAATACTCGTCCTAGCTGGAAATTTACTCTGCAAGAAACATTGTTGCTCCCTCCACCTCTGGTAATCTTTGATCTGGAAAATTCTATTCTCTGTCGACTCTCTCAGAGAAATAATTTTTTCCACAAAAATCGACCCTCCTGGCCAAAGGAACTGCACTACCTCTAAGGGTTTCGAACTATTGCCTACCCAGAGCTTCGAAATTCCTCTTCCCTTCTGCAACTGAGCTCTCTGACTTCTATCTGTGCTCTGATACCATGTGAAAATTCTGAAGTCCAGAATCCTACTGTAGCAACTAATAATATTTCTTCTATTTGTTAAATTAATTAAAAAAATTATTTGCAGTTTCCTACGTCAAATATTGAAACATATACATTGCAGCCTTCACAAAATAAATACTGCAAAAGAAAATAAATGCTGGAAAATTAAAGAAATTCTAGCACACACATAAAGATATTGATATGGTTATTTTTGGACAATTGTCCCTGGAAAAACCCAATGTAGGAAAACCGATGCAGCAGTTGAGGATTTCTTTATTAATTCTTCAACAATAATTCAAGTACAAGAATTTGGACAGCAAAACAGAGGAAAAATACTAAGAGAAATTTAGAAACAAATTTTTCACTCTCCACAATGACTCGCTGACCCCAAGATGGACCCTCTGCCCATACACGGGTTTTTTGCGTCACCCTCTGTGTAGTGCTCTAGTGGACTATGTCTCTCCTCCTAAATTCTTCCTGCACTTTTCCGGACCACTGCTGATGCCATCTCTCTCCCTTGCAACTCACCCACTGGCTCTATCTCCGCTGCTGAACTTCAACCACTGATAAAATCGATTTGCCTGGGCAACTGAGTAACTGCCTTGGTGTGTTCTCTATCTACCCATCGACTTCTTCTTATAATCTTTTGTTGGAGCACCAACAGCCAAGATTAAAACATAATCGATGGCCCAAATTATTTCCCTGTCGATCCGTGTGAGTTTCTCGAACATTCACACCTTGAATTAATTAATACCCTTTAATTAATCAGATTTCCTAAGTTTAGACTTGGGAAATATTAAAAAACGATTAATTATTTTAATTAAGTCGTCTCTAGGTGGAATTTCCATAAACGATTTCTGGGTTTTGGAGAATACATGTATTCTAGCCTCTCCACCAAATTTCATGGCTAGAACACATCTGATGCTACAAAAACTAACAACAAAGCTCTGATACAATGTTAATTTCTCTAGAACCCGAATCTGATTTACTGTTTCAATAAATTTTATACTCAGATTTGTATGCACATAAAATTAAATATTTTTCAGATCTGATTTATAAACAAAAATACATAGTTCTTTAACTTAGAAATACGCAGTGGAAAAAAAGTAGAAAACCACACACAAGAATTTGACACAGTATATACCCTTAAAACCCCAATGGGGAAAACCAGGAAACACATGTTTATTATTCAGCCCACAGAAAATCTGAAAAATTAATTTACAGCCATTTTTGGAACCTGATACAGGCCAGAAATCTTGAGAAACATGCAAAGAGAAAGGTTAGGTGTTGAAGTAGGCTTGGAGAAAGGCATCCCTAAAGTAGTAAAATTATCCCTTGATAACTGGACCTATATCCAATAAGTTGATTATGAGCATATTCCTTTTAAGTGCAAATTTTGTCATGATCAAGAAGGCAACTGGCAGCAAGTTAAAGGGAAAGGCCAAAAAGGATCTGCTCAAGCCCCTTCTCAGGCAGCCCATAAAATCCATAAAAGCCCCCTTATCAATCAAGCTCCAAAAAGCCTGTCCAAGACTGCTCATAAACCTCACTCAAGCTCTTCTTCTAAAGCACTTTGTGCCTCCTCAAATAAGTTTGAATTTCTAAATCCAAACCCCATCTCCAAGGTTCATGAAATTCATCCTGTGCACCCATTCATCCTCATACCTATCATCTTGCAGTCACCTTTCCCTTCAGATTCTCCTCCTAAAACATCTAGGGGTAATGTTGGTACCTCTCTTTATGACCCTTCTAAATATCCTTTGCAACAGAAGTGGAAACCCCAGTTCAACCAAGGGAGATTGTTACAAGAAGTAAATCTCAGCAAATTGAGGAAGAAGGAGAAATTCCCAAGAAATAACACAAAAGAAAATGGGGAGAAGAACAAATAAAGATAAAAGGGAAGAGGTAGCAATTCCCAAGCAATGGGAACTCAACGGTCACTTCTGGCAGTGTGGGGCCCCAAGAAAGGAAAAGGTCATGAAGAAAATGCCATGGCAAGCTTATTGGGAGGTGATCACAACCCCCCCATCCCCAGTTTCAATGAAAATCATATCGTGGAATTGCAGAGGTATGAACAGTAGAATTAAATCAGAATCGATGAGAGATTTAATAAAATCAAAAAATCTCACTCCAATTTTAATTCAAGAGACTAAATTAAAAGAAGAAAAAGCTTCAAATATGAGGAAAAAAATATAGAAAAACATTTCAGAGACAGCCATTGGATCCAAACATGCATAAGGTAGAATACTCACCCTTTGGGATTCCGCCTACTTAGAAGTTCAACTATCTTTTACTTCTAACAATTGGATTCTTCATTGATTTCAACCCATAGAATCAGGACAGATTTTTCACTTAATCAATGTCTACTCACCTATCTGATATCCAGAAAAGATTGGATTATGGGAATCACTGCAAGCAATTTTTTTTAAATTATAATTTGGGGAATATCGTTATTGGAGGGGATTTCAACACTGCCATGTCAGCGTTACAAAAGAAAGGGAACAGCATAGTTATAGATCCTATGCATGAGAAAATGGAGGATTTAATAAATGAATGGGACCTCATGGACATCAAACCATTGAATGGAGAAACAAACGAACTGAGCCTGGTCACACAGCTGCCAGATTAGACAGATTTATGATTCACAACAACTTCCTTTTAGAATAACATACTCCTCAAGAATAATACCTTTAGCTATTTCTGATCACAAACCAATTTCCTTCACAAAATGGAAGACCCTGAAAATTATGAGCCAATTCCTTACAGGTTTAATCCAGTTTGGCTTCAAAGTAATGAGCTATATCATCTAGTTGCAAAAACATTGAAGCTTCATTATATAAGTTTATTTGGGAATCCAAACTCAAAGCTGTCAAAAAGCTGCTAAAGGATTGGGTCTCAAAAGCATATGTAAATCCAAACTAGGAAAGAATTTCCCCATGGAATTTGTCAATTCACAAAATTCAACCTCGGATATCTGTACTCAGATTATTTGTTGGTTTTTATTAACGAAAAAATAAAGAATGAAAAGGAGACCGTTGAAAAACTCGATAAATGGTAGCATAATCATCAATTGCACTGCTCTAGCATGACAAAAGTAGCTTATCACTTCGAATGCTTTTAGGACAATTCTATTAGGAGGAGGAATTTTTCTGCCGTAGTGAGGGAGGATTCTAATATCCACTTACTAAGATTGTCTATCAATCATGACGAATGTCCCTCAGGACTTCTATTTGGCAGTTAATTTGGAAGTTCTATTTTAAGCATAAGATGTAGTTACTGTAATGAATCATTAACCCCATATCTGTGTCTTATTTTACAAGCATGCCAGTTCATTGTAAACCTATTGGTATTGTATGGCCCAGATTACCTCCTAAAAGTCTACATGTTTAGGAATATACTGAAGCAGACCACCTCCAGGTTTGGTAAAGTTCTGCCGTAAAACCAGCTATACGCATATATTCCTACCCTGGCGTGACCTGGATCCCAGTCAAACTGTCGTTGAAACCTAAATCTGTAGCTTGAAGCAAACCCCAGGAGGTGATATCAAAAAATTATTTTCACATATGATCTGTTAAAGCTTTAAAGAGGACGACGTTTTATGAATTGTGTTAAGGCAATATGTTTTCGAAATTGAAAAAGAAATTATATTCAGAGTAAGTTGGATTCTAACAGAGTCCATGTAATGTTCGAATTAATTATACAGCAACCAGATGCAACTAAACATCAGAAAATATCACGCCAACTGCAACAATTTGCTAATAGCAAAAAAAAATAAACGAATTCGAGTACCTGAAGATGAAGAGGGTGTAGAGGCATGCATTACTGTGAATGTTTGTTGCGAAAGCATTACATATGTATGTTGAAATCTTCGCACTTTGTTTTTCTCCGACCATTACGGCACCGCTTTCTCCATCAAAACGACAGTTAGATTTGCTGTCCGTATTTTGTATTAAACGCCTAGAAAGTTGCCTGCGAAAATTAAACAGTATGGCAAATGATTGGATGAGATGGTCAACTCGTATCAATATTCCAGTAAGCACATGGCCCGGTGCCATAAATAAATAAATAATTCGAATAAAAGGTACGACATGAGTGAGTGACAATAAATTATACAGCAAAATTTATTGCCCCTATTCAAGCGAATTGCCATGCATTTTTGACAGTGCCTTCTTTGATATCCTTCATGATATACTGGATCCATGGCTGTTTTGTTGACTTCGTAGTCTGTCCACCAATTCTGGAACCACTCGCATTGAAGATTATTCTGAGAAGCGGCCATTGTGCTAAATTTCAACTTGGTGTAATGGGTATCTGTCTTATTATCAACATTCATGAAATCCCACCATAATTTTTTGTAATCTGAAAAATCATAGACTGTGTCAAGGAATATTACTTTGGGGTCATTTCTGGGCCATCTTGCACATGGTCGAACTTGAGGATGATTAGTCCATAGGTCCCTGGTACGATAGATACAATAATAAGCTTCATAGATTCTTGTGTTGCTATCTCCATGGTGTCCAATCCATCCAATGTCATGAAAATTTGATTCTAAGGTATACATCATGTCATGGATCCATTTTCTACCTTTCGGGTATACTTTTTTAAAATTGTCCAGGTTACCAGATAGAAAGTCCATCTGCAGCAAGTATGGACTAACCATAGATGACCCATTGGTCAAAAGAAGAAAGTCTAAGAAAAGGGCCAAAAGAGAATTCAAGGAGACTTTCTATAAAAATAAAAGGGATTACCCAAGAAACAAGAGAAAATATCCCACAAGGGATAAAAACCATAAGAGAAAAGGCTACTATAGGTACATCCCCACAACTCATTATTACAATCCTTCTGATATCCATCTGCACACATCCAAGCAAGAGAAATGGAACAAACTTACTTGCTGGTTATGTGGCCAGACGGGGCATACAACCTCAAGATGCCCCCAAGGAGAAGAATCAAAACTCAACAAAGGGAAAAAGACAGCTGTTTATGCCCAAAAAGATAAACAGGTCAAAAAAGAACATTCAAGTCCATTCTTCTATTTAAGATGTAAATCAAGGAATCATGTTACAGAAAAATGCCCAAATCTTCATATCGCAGCTCAGCATCATCAACTAGAAGATTCATCTCTTGATTCTTTTAGTAGTACAGAAGAAGAATTCCAAGTTAACATAGGGCAATATACTGATTCTGAATCTTCAGAATGTTCTTGTTCTAACTCAGATGAATGCGCATGCCATATATTTTGAGATGATGATTCTGAAATTTTATACAGCTCCAGTGAGGATGAAGAAAGACCAAAGGCTCCCAAAGAAAAAGTCCTAATGGCATCTGCTGAAGAAGAAGCAGAAATGAAAATTCTAGCTCATATCAGGACAATGGAGGAAGGAGCAATGAAGGACCGCCTGATAGAAGCATTCACAGATCAGCTCAAATCAAAAGCTTCGAAAGAATCAGGTAAGAAACCTTTGTTTGTTGATGCATCATATGAAAGAAACACCAAATCCTTCCAAATGCATCACCAGAAACCAGGGAAAGTAAGATCCTTGACTTTGGGAGAAGTGAGTGGTGAGATTCACCAGCTTAAAACAGAGATCTCTGCCATCAGAGCACAGATTGCAGAGATAAAGAAAGGAAAGGAGATTAAAGAAGAAGAAGAACCCTGGAGTACAGAAGCACAGAATAGAGAAATTGAAATTGCAGAAGGAAGACCAGACCCACATTTTGGCTTCCAGGATATGAGACTGTTTACCATCACCTACCAACAACACCATGTCAAGGTAAAAATCTATATCCAAGGTCAAGTATTTTTCATGACAACATTGTTGGATTCTGGTGCAGATATTAACATTCTCAATATCAGAAACATTCCAGCAAAATATTGGGTCTCTGCAGAGAGAGAAGTTGTAGGCCTAGGAAACAAGAAGCTTAAGTATGAAATTCCTAGAGCTTCATTATGTTTTGATACTCATTGTGTATATATGAAGTTTGCAATAGCAGACATTCCTGTTGATTGTATACTAGGAAATGTCTTTTTAGCTGCAGTGAAACCTCATGGTTCAGCAAGATTAAAAGGGAGTAGAGCTGGTTATTTCATTTCTGTACCCACATCTAAAGGTACAAGAAAAAGGATTGAGCTCCCTTATGTTTCAACTCCAAGAGTATCAACAATGGTTCAGGCTATGCAGAAATTGGATAAAGCAGAATCCCTGTTATCAGATCTCAAAGATCTAAAAGGCAAGCTGCGAGTCGAAGAACAGCTGAAACTACCACAGATCAAAAGAAGGATTCTAGAATTAAAAGAAAAATTGGCAGAAAAATGTTGCTCAGAAGAACCAAATGCTTTCTGGCATAGAAAGCAACATACTATCAAATTACCCTATAAGGAAGGGTACAAAGGAAAGCCCTGTAAAAGCAGAGCGATTCCCATGAGCCAAGAATACAGAGAATTATGTCAGCAAGAAATACAACAGTTGCTTAACAGAGGATTGATCAGAGAATCTACTAGCCCCTGGAACTGCTATGGATTTTATGTAAATAAAAGGGCCGAACAAATTAGAGGTATCCCCAGACTTGTGATAAATTACAAGCCTCTAAATTTAGTCTTGGCTGATGATACTTATCCTATCCCTCATAAAGGAGATCTAATCAGAAGAATTGCAGGAGCAAAAATATTTTCAAAATTTGATTTAAAGGCAGGTTTTTGGCAGGTTGCTATTGATGAAGAAGATAAATTCAAAACTGCTTTTAGTATCCCTGCAGGGCATTACGAATGGAATGTCATGCCCTTTGGCCTCAAAAATGCTCGTTCAAAATTTCAGAAGGTTATGGATGATATTTTCAAGCCATATTTTGACTGGTTACTTGTATATATTGATGATGTTTTAATCTTTTCCAAAAATCTTGATGACCACTTCAGACATGTAAATATTTTCATGAAGTTGGTCTAGAAAAATGGTCTCGTGCTCAGCAAGAAGAAGATGGAACTATTCCAAACTTCTATAAAGTTTTTAGGCCACCAGATTTCAAATGGACAAATCTCTTTACAACAACATGCCATTGAATTTGCAGATAAATTTCCAGATGTCTTAAGGGATAAGACACAGTTGCAGAGGTTTCTTGGTTGTTTAAATTATGTGAGTAGCTTTTATCAAGACTGTGCCATTGATAGAAGAGTACTCAATAAAAGGACTGGAAAAAATCCTCCTCCATGGTCAGAAGTCCACACCAGAGCAGTACAACAAATCAAAGCAAAGGTAAAATCTTTGCCTATATTATATATAGAAAATGATGAGGCATATAAAATCGTTGAATCTGATGCCAGTGATATACGATGGGGTGGCATTCTGAAGCAAAGAATAGGTGAAGAAGAACAAGTGGTGCAATTTGCCTCCGGGGTTTGGAACCCAACAGAACAAAAATACTCTGTGGTGGGATTTCATGAATGTTGATGATAAGACAGATACCCATTACACCAAGTTGAAATTTAGCACAATGGCCGCTTCTCAGAATAATCTTCAATGCGAGTGGTTCCAGAATTGGTGGACAGACTACGGAGTCAACAGAACAGCCATGGATCCAGTATATCATGAAGGATATCAAAGAAGGCACTGTCAAAAATGCATTGATTACAACATTGGGGATTGCTATCATCACATCTACAACACAATTAGAGAAATGACAGTCAAGGAATGGGACCCTTTTCACATGATAAATTATTCTCTCCAAGAATATAAGATAGATCATTTAGAGTGGTATGTCTTAACTAAAGTTCAGCACCAAGTCATATTGGGTAAGCCTATGATAGTTCGAAGGATATATACTAAGGAATGTGATGATCTACTTTACAAAAGGGATAGATTCCCTAACCTGACTGTATTCTGAATATGTACCAATCACAAGGGCTTAATTGTGATCAGTGTTCCCGTGGGCTTTACTGTTCAAAAGCCTCCACAGTGTAAATATTCTCCTCTAAGTCTTTTCTCGTGGGCTTTTCTTTCAAAAAGTATCCACTGTGTAAATAGTCATGAGTCTATCTTACTTTAAGTACAAGAATTTACTTTACAGACTATATCACATGCGTTACCCGAAAGCAATTATTCGGTCTGGTCCGAATATTTGTGCGGACGTCGCTTTGATAAAGACTGGAAAAGCAATGATTCCTGAAGTCTTTTCCGTCCAACCAACAGTAATGTTTGTCCCCCATTCTTTTGCTGTATAAGGAGGGTAAGGCTCATTTGTTGGGCATCGGATTTTAGAGAGTCTTGTGTGTCTGTGTGTTTGAGTCGAGTGATCTCCTGCTCTGCATCTGCGGACATTTAGTCTGATCTGCTTGCAACACGAGTAATCACTCAAAGTCCTTAGTTGGTTCGAGAAGCCTGCGTATCAGTGTGCTCGGCACTGGTAAGAACCTAAAGTGGCCGAACCATTAGAAGAGTCAAGTTTTTGGTGTTAAGTCTGATTCAAAGACAGAGCCTACATCTTGCCAGAAGCATCCGGTAGTAACTTGCTTATGATTAAGCTGTGAAAAGTCCGGTAAAAGCAAGATTAGTCTTTTTCTGCATAGAATCAATCTCTGTAAAAGCTCCGTGAGCATTCTGTAAGATTTTCTCCATTCTGAAATAAGATGAGTATGTTATTTTGTCATTGAGTACTATTGTGCAAATCTATGAGTCCGCTGTGGTAGAGGTATTCTCTGTGCTTTCGTCCGAAGTTCGCAGGAAGTTCGCCAAAGGATCGAAGGGACGTCAAGACCGTTTAAGGCGTGGATGTCGTTGTGAAGGTCGCCAGAACGTGAAAGATCTTAGTAGGTTCACCACTAGTTCACCAGGGGTTGGTTATTAGAGAATTACTGAGAGACACAGAGAAAGAGCAAGCTCGTGACAGGAGCCCCTGCTGAAAAATTGGTATCAGAGCCAGTAACGTCTGGTTCTAAAGGTTGGTACTCAGATCTATTTCATCTTGAAAAATGGAGTCATTCAGAAAGTCTGTTTCATTCAGAGAACTTGAAGAAGATCCTCCTCTAGAAGAAGATCCTCCTCTAGAAGAAAATCCTCTTAAAGAAATGTTTGAAAATAATTCTAGCAAGACTTTGAATTCTGCCGAAGTTACTTATGAGGAGTCTCAGCCTTCTGCCAGATGGGCTTTACCAGATATTACACCCTCTGAAGTCTATAGTGACTTAGCCCCCTTTCATTTAATTGCCGCCTCTAGGATTAGTATTAAAGAGTCTGTTAGCCAAGTTCAAGAGAATTCTGATAGTATCCAGACTATTCCTTTGCTAGACCCTCGAGTCTTACAAGCAGAAGCAAAAAGGTTGAAAACAAATTATCTGCACCTTGGTTGCATAAGAGTTGGCATTAATCCTTTAGTCCACAAAGGATTAAAAACATTTGTGCTTGCTACTGTCAGAGATCTGACACGCAATAGGTACACAGATTCTGTAATTGGTGGAATTGTAGCCCCTTTGTCTGATGGCCCTGTATACTTTGATTGTTATCCAAACTTTTCTGTTTATACTTTTGATGAAACTATCAAAGATATCCTACAACTGCAAATCCATACTACTGGATTTGACATGAAAAAGAAAAGGCACAATATAGCCATCCAGACTAAAGCCTGTCTTAGACATACTAACACTCTATGGCCAGCAATCCGTCATACTCCTAGCCGGGATTCCAAGTCAAGTGTAGTAGTCAAGACTGACCCAAAGAATAAAAAATTTCAACATCAGTTGATAAAATGGGAAAATATGGAGTTCCCTGAACATTGGGTTGTTAATCATTCCAGGTCACAAATCCCCAGAAATATCACATCTGCCAACATCACTGAACATGCTTCTAAAGCCGTCATATCTTTTCCTCGTAGATCAACCATTGATCGAAAAGGAATCGATACTGCTTGTAAAATATCCAAATACTACAGAGATCCTTCCATTATTGATACCGCCTGTTCATCATCATCATTTTCTTCTTGCCATCACTCGCAGCTTTTTGAATTAGCTCAGCTTGTAAATTTTTCTTCTTTAGAAGTAAAATGTCCTGATTGTACAAATGTCATAAACCTTCTCAGTTTATCCGAACAAGATATTCATCTGCATCATAATCCTCGCACTGGCACTGCTCCTCCATCCACTTCCAGCAGTTCATGCCCAAATCCCAAATGTTCTGATATATCTTTTCCACATGAGCCTGAGCCTGATACTGATCATGTTCTTATGGTCCATTCTATAGAAGAAGAAGATCCCAGGCTTACTCAAATGATCTGTTTAATGAGGCCGGCAAAGCCTAGGTATGGATTGGGAAAACTTGAACAGTCAGAACTGATTCCAGAATGCATATTCAAACAAATCCCTTCTGACTGTAAGAAACCTGCAGTCATGGAAATGCATAAGTTTTTTTCACTTATGGATGGATCCCCAAAGTCACAAATCAGTGAAAAATGGAAGAAAGAAATGCTGAATTGGGATTTGTATACAAATCCCCAAGCAGATGAATTTGATCAAGGATACACTCCAGATCAAAAAAGAAAGTTGGCTACAGATTGGAAAAACTATATGGAGAACAATAATGAGTGGATATCCTTCTATTCATGGAAAGACAAAATTGCCCCCATAAATGTTTTAACTGGTGCTTCTTCTAGCAGTATTCCTGATAAACATGGATGGACTGCAATTGATGGATCTATAGTTGAAACTCCTACTACTTTTCCCCCATATAAAGGAATAATCTTAGGAGAAAAGTCAAATGCAGCCAAAGGCATTCCCTTAGTCCAAAAAGATGACAATGCCTTAGGGATTGATGGTAGGATCCAAAAGGCCAGTGAACAGATAAATTGGACAGATACTGCATTAAAAGGTCTAGAGATGAATATGGCAAAAGCAGAAGAAGTAAAGAAACAAGTTGATGTTGTACAGTCTTCATTCAATAATGTAAATACTTGTTTGAATAGTATAGAGTTTGATTCCAGCATGACTCGTTCTTACACTAGAGAGTCATTAAATAAAATTGAAGAAATAGGAGAGAACTTAGTTGGGCATATAGACACAACTAAGACACTCCTTTCTGGCTTAAATGAAAAATTTGAAAGAATGCAGGTTACAAAAACAGAAAAGCCAGTTCCAAACTCTTCTTGATAAAGAGAAATATAAAGATTGAACATTCTTCTAAAATGATAGAGAAGTTCCCTCTATTATTCCCCAAAGAAATCTCTTCAAAAGAAGAAGAATCTGAACAAATAACTATTGCCTCTTTATTTAAAGAGACAGAAGCAGAAACACAAATTCTTCCAATCTATGAGCCTCTTGAGCATAGATTTTCTAAGTATTCTGCTCCTGACATTGAAGGGAAGGGAAAAAAGCCCGAAGCACATACTTTCTTTCCTGATTCCCACAGAGAGTGGAATATAGATAACATGAGCATTGGCCAAATCCGACAAATGATTGATATGATGTATACTGAATACAAGCTCATGTGTCTCAGGGGAAAAACAGAGGTAGAAGCTTGCAGAACTATAATCCAATGTTTTACAGGTACTCTTCTTAGATGGTGGGAAACTGAATCCTCTCCTAAACTGGTTGAAAATATGGAAGCAGAAGTGCTTAAAGATGAAAAAGGAGATGTCATTCATAACCCAGATGGCACAATGACAAATAATATGATTGGTGCCCTAACATCTATGATTCTAGAGCATTGGTGTGGTTGTGAAACAGAAATTGCCAATAAAAATGAGGTCATTTTGATGAACCTCAAATGTCACAAGATGTCCCAGTATGATGATTTTCACAGAGATTGGGTGCAGCGGATCTATGAGGTAAAGGATTCTAAAAATCTGCGCTGGAAGCAGGTATATCTTGTTGCTCTACCCTCTAGGTTTGTCGATTATATCAGAATGCAAGAAATTTTCCAGTTACCTTTTGAGTCTTACATATGGGGAGAAATTTATTCCCATATTACAAAGACACTTGTCAGTCTTTGTACCAGCTCAAAGGTAAATAAGTCATTGGAAAAATTGTCCAGGTTACCAGATAGAAAGTCCATCTGCAGCAAGTATGGACTAACCATAGATGACCCATTGGTCAAAAGAAGAAAGTCTAAGAAAAGGGCCAAAAGAGAATTCAAGGAGACTTTCTACAAAAATGAAAGGGATTACCCAAGAAACAAGAGAAAATATCCCACAAGGGATAAAAACCATAAGAGAAAAGGCTACTATAGGTACATCCCCAAAACTCATTATTACAATCCTTCTGATATCCATCTGCACACATCCAAGCAAGAGAAATGGAACAAACTTGTTGGTTATGTGGCCAGACGGGGCATACAGCCTCAAGATGCCCCCAAGGAGAAGAATCAAAACTCAACAGAGGGAAAAACACAGCTGTTTATGCCCAAAAAGATAAACAGGTCAAAAAAGAACATTCAAGTCCATTCTTCTGTTTAAGATGTAAATCAAAGAATCATGTTACAAAAAAATGCCCAAATCTTCATATCGCAGCTCAGCAGCATCAACTAGAAGATTCATCTCTTGATTCTTTTAGTAGTACAGAAGAAGAATTCCAAGTTAACATAGGGCAATATACTGATTCTGAATCTTCAGAATGTTCTTGTTCTAACTCAGATGAATGCGCATGCCATATATTTTGAGATGATGATTCTGAAATTTTATACAGCTCCAGTGAGGATGAAGAAAGACCAAAGGCTCCCAAAGAAAAAGTCCTAATGGCATCTGCTGAAGAAGAAGCAGAAATGAAAATTCTAGCTCATATCAGGACAATGGAGGAAGGAGCAATGAAGGACCGCCTGATAGAAGCATTCACAGATCAGCTCAAATCAAAAGCTTCGAAAGAATCAGGTAAGAAACCTTTGTTTGTTGATGCATCATATGAAAGAAATAACAAATCCTTCCAAATGCATCACCAGAAACCAGGGAAAGTGAGATCCTTGACTTTGGGAGAAGTGAGTGGTGAGATTCACCAGATTAAAACAGAGATCTCCGCCATCAGAGCACAGATTGTAGAGATAAAGAAAGGAGATTAAAGAAGAAGAAGAACCCTGGAGTACAGAAGCACAGAATAGAGAAATTGAAATTGCAGAAGGAAGACTAGACCCACATTTTGGCTTCCAGGATATGAGACTGTTTACCATCACCTACCAACAACACCATGTCAAGGTAAAAATCTGTATCCAAGGTCAAGTATTTTTCATGACTGCATTGTTGGATTCTGGTGCAGATATTAACATTCTCAATATCAGAAACATTCCAACAAAATATTGGGTCTCTGCAGAGAGAGAAGTTGTAGGCCTAGGAAACAAGAAGCTTAAGTATCAAATTCCTAGAGCTTCATTATGTTTTGATACTCATTGTGTATTTATGAAGTTTGCAATAGCAGACATTCCTGTTGATTGTATACTAGGAAATGTCTTTTTAGCTGCAGTAGAACCTCATGGTTCAACAAGATTAAAAGGGAGTAGAGCTGGTTATTTCATTTCTGTACCCACATCTAAAGGTACAAGAAAAAGGATTGAGCTCCCTTATGTTTCAACTCCAAGAGTATCAACAATGGTTCAGGCTATGCAGAAATTGGATAAAGCAGAATCCCTGTTATCAGATCTCAAAGATCTAAAAGGCAAGCTGCGAGTCGAAGAACAGCTGAAACTACCACAGATCAAAAGAAGGATTCTAGAATTAAAAGAAAAATTGGCAGAAAAATGTTGCTCAGAAGAACCAAATGCTTTCTGGCATAGAAAGGAACATACTTTCAAATTACCCTATAAGGAAGGGTACAAAGGAAAGCCCTGTAAAAGAAGAGCGATTCCCATGAGCCAAGAATAACGAGAATTATGTCAGCAAGAAATACAACAGTTGCTTAACAGAGGATTGATCAGAGAATCTACTAGCCCCTGGAACTGCTATGGATTTTATGTAAATAAAAGGGCCGAACAAATTAGAGGTATCCCAGACTTGTGATAAATTACAAGCCTCTAAATTTAGTCTTGGCTGATGATACTTATCCTATCCCTCATAAAGGAGATCTAATCAGAAGAATTGCAGGAGCAAAAATATTTTCAAAATTTGATTTAAAGGCAGGTTTTTGGTAGGTTCCTATTGACGAAGAAGATAAATTCAAAACTGCTTTTAGTATCCCTGCAGGGCATTACGAATGGAATGTCATGCCCTTTGGCCTCAAAAATGCTCCTTCAAAATTTCAGAAGGTTATGGATGATATTTTCAAGCCATATTTTGATTGGTTACTTGTATATATTGATGATGTTTTAATCTTTTCCAAAAATCTTGATGACCACTTCAGACATGTAAATATTTTCATGAAGTTGGTCCAGAAAAATGGTCTCGTGCTCAGCAAGAAGAAGATGGAATTATTCCAAACTTCTATAAAGTTTTTAGGCCACCAGATTTCAAATGGACAAATCTCTTTACAACAACATGCCATTGAATTTGCAGATAAATTCCCAGATGTCTTAAGGGATAAGACACAGTTGCAGAGGTTTCTTGGTTGTTTAAATTATGTGAGTAGCTTTTATCAAGACTGTGCCATTGATAGAAGAGTACTCAATAAAAGGACTGGCAAAAATCCTCCTCCATGGTCAGAAGTCCACACCAGAGCAGTACAACAAATCAAAGCAAAGGTAAAATCTTTGCCTATATTATATATAGCAGATGATGAGGCATATAAAATCGTTGAATCTGATGCCAGTGATATAGGATGGGGTGGCATTCTGAAGCAAAGAATAGGTGAAGAATAACAAGTGGTGCAATTTGCCTCCAGGGTTTGGAACCCAACATAACAAAAATACTCTGTTATTGAAAGAGAGGTAAAAGGTGCATGGAATTGCATCAGCAAATTTGCAGTATATCTCATAAATAAACCATTTCTCCTTCGAACAGATGTGTCAGCAATGAAGAAATTTTTGTCCAAAATTATTAAGAAACGAGAAGAAGCAAAATTTGCCAGATGGCAAGCATTATTTGCAAATTTTGATTTTTCTGTTGAGCACATCAAAGGCGAAGAAAATTGTCTCCCCGATTTTCTCAGTAGAGAATATCTTGAAAATGATAGTGCACAAGTCATGATGATTGTTACTGAATGGGATCAGAATCAGAAATGTGAAGTTTTGAGGACTATTCCGGATAATCAAGATTGGGACACATACAGAAACAACTGGAGACCGACATGGCAACTACGAAATACAAAAGTCCTGGATGCCAACCTGCAGCCCCATGCTGATCTGCAACACTATGTGCCTGAAAGAAAAGTATACCTGAAAGGTAGAAAATGGATCCATGACATGATGTATACCAAAGTAAAAGCAGATGCGAGAACTGCAAGAGAATCCTTAGAATCAAATTTTCATGACATTGGACGGATTGGACACCATGGAGATAGCAACACAAGAATCTATGAAGCTTATTATTGTATCTATCGTACTAGGGACCTATGGACTAATGATCCTCAAGTTAGACCATGTGCAAGATGGCCCAGAAATGACCCCAAAGTAATATTCCCTGACACAGTTTATGATTTTTCAGATTACAAAAAATTATGGTGGGATTTCATGAATGTTGATGATAAGACAGATACCCATTACACCAAGTTGAAATTTGGTTGCATATGAGTTGGCATTAATCCTTTAGTCCACAAAGGATTAAAAACATTTGTGCTTGCTACTGTTAGAGATCTGACGCACAATAGGTACACAGATTCTGTAATTGGTGGAATTGTAGCCCCTTTGTCTGATGGCCCTGTATACTTTGATTGTTATCCAAACTTTTTTGTTTATACTTTTGATGAAACTATCAAAGATATCCTACAACTGCAAATCCATACTACTGGATTTGACATGAAAAAGAAAAGGCACAATATAGCCATCCAGACTAAAGCCTGTCTTAGACATACTAACACTCTATGGCCAGCAATCCGTCATACTCCCAGCCGGGATTCAAAGTCAAGTGTAGTAGTCAAGACTGACCCAAAGAATCAAAAAGTTGAACATCAGTTGATAAAATGGGAAAATCTGGAGTTCCCTGAACATTGGGTTGTTAATCATTCCAGGCCACAAATCCCCAGAAATATCACATCTGCCAACATAACTGAACATGCTTCTAAAGCCGTCATATCTTTTCCTCGTAGATCAACCATTGATCGAAAAGGAATCGATACTGCTTGTAAAATATCCAAATACTACAGAGATCCTTCCACTGTTGATACCGCCTGTTCATCATCATCATTTTCTTCTTGCCATCACTCGCGGCTTTTTGAATTAGCTCAGCTTGTAAATTTTTCTTCTTTAGAAGTAAAATGTCCTGATTGTACAAATGTCATAAACCTTCTCAGTTTAGCCGAACAAAATATTCATCTGCATCATAATCCTCGCACTGGCACTGCTCCTCCATCCACTTCCAGCAGTTCATGCCCAAATCCCAAATGTTCTGATATACCTTTTCCACATGAGCCTGAGCCTGATACTGATCATGTTCTTATGGTCCATTCTTTAGAAGAAGAAGATCCCAGGCTTACTCAAATGATCTGTTTAATGAGGCCAGCAAAGCCTAGGTATGGATTGGGAAAACTTGAATAGTCAGAACTGATTCCAGAATGCATATTCAAACAAATCCCTTCTGACTGTAAGAAACCTGCAGTCATGGAAATGCATAAGTTTTTTGCACTTATGGATGGATCCCCAAAGTCACAAATCAGTGCAAAATGGATGAAAGAAATGCTGAATTGGGATTTGTATACAAATCCCCAAGCAAATGAATTTGATCAAGGATACACTCCAGATCAAAAAAGAAAGTTGGCTACAGATTGGAAAAACTATATGGAGAACAATAATGAGTGGATATCCTTCTATTCATGGAAAGACAAAATTTCCCCCATAAATGTTTTAACTGGTGCTTCTTCTAGCAGTATTCCTGATAAACATGGATGGACTGCAATTGATGGATCTATAGTTGAAACTCCTACTACTTTTCCCCCATATAAAGGAATAATCTTAGGAGAAAAGTCAAATGCAGCCAAAGGCATTCCCTTAGACCAAAAAGATGACAATGCCTTAGGGATTGATGGTAGGATCCAAAAGGCCAGTGAACAGATAAATTGGACAAATACTGCATTAAAAGGTCTAGAGATGAATATGGCAAAAGCAGAAGAAGTGAAGAAACAAGTTGATGTTGTACAGTCTTCATTCAATAATGTAAATACTTGTTTGAATAGTATAGAGTTTGATTCCAGCATGACTCGTTCTTACACTAGAGAGTCATTAAATAAAATTGAAGAAATAGGAGAGAACTTAGTTGGGCATATAGACACAACTAAGACACTCCTTTCTGGCTTAAATGAAAAATTTGAAAGAATACAGGTTACAAAAACAGAAAAGCCAGTTCCAAACTCCTTCTTGATAAAGAGAAATATAAAGATTGAACATTCTTCTAAAATGATAGAGAAGTTCCCTCTATTATTCCCCAAAGAAATCTCTTCAAAAGAAGAAGAATATGAACAAATAACTATTGCCTCTTTATTTAAAGAGCCAGAAGCAGAAACACAAATTCTTCCAATCCATGAGCCTCTTGAGCATAAATTTTCTAAGTATTCTGCTCCTGACATTGAAGGGAAGGGAAAAATGCCCGAAGCACATACTTTCTTTCCTGATTCCCACAGAGAGTGGAATATAGATAACATGAGCATTGGCCAAATCCGAAAAATGATTGATATGATGTATACTGAATACAAGCTCATGTGTCTCAGGGGAAAAACAGAGGTAGAAGCTTGCAGAACTATAATCCAATGTTTTACAGGTACTCTTCTTAGATGGTGGGAAACTGAATCCTCTCCTAAACTGGTTGAAAATATGGAAGCAGAAGTGCTTAAAGATGAAAAAGGAGATGTCATTCATAACCCAGATGGCACAGTGACAAATAATATGATTGGTGCCCTAACATCTATGATTCTAGAGCATTGGTGTGGTTGTGAAATAGAAATTTCTAATAAAAATGAGGTCATTTTGATGAACCTCAAATGTCACAAGATGTCCCAGTATGATGATTTTCACAGAGATTGGGTGCAGCGGATCTATGAGGTAAAGGATTCTAAAAATCTGCTCTGGAAGCAGGTAAATCTTGCTGCTTTACCCTCTAGGTTTGTCGATTATATCAGAATGCAAGACATTTTCCAGTTACCTTTTGAGTCTTACACATGGGGAGAAATTTATTCCCATATTACAAAGACACTTGTCAGTCTTTGTACCAGCTCAAAGGTAAATAAGTCATTGGAAAAATTGTCCAGGTTACCAGATAGAAAGTCCATCTGCAGCAAGTATGGACTAACCATAGATGACCCATTGGTCAAAAGAAGAAAGTCTAAGAAAAGGGCCAAAAGAGAATTCAAGGAGACTTTCTACAAAAATAAAAGGGATTACCCAAGAAACAAGAGAAAATATCCCACAAGGGATAAAAACCATAAGAGAAAAGGCTACTATAGGCACATCCCCAAAACTCATTATTACAATCCTTCTGATATCCATCTGCACACATCCAAGCAAGAGAAATGGAACAAACTTACTTGCTGGTTATGTGGCCAGATGGGGCATACAGCCTCAAGATGCCCCCAAGGAGAAGAATCAAAACTCAACAGAGGGAAAAAGACAGCTGTTTATGCCCAAAAAGATAAACAGGTCAAAAAAGAACATTCAAGTCCATTCTTCTGTTTAATATGTCAATGAAGGAATCATGTTACAGAAAAATGCCCAAATCTTCATACGCAGCTCAGCAGCATCAACTAGAAGATTCATCTCTTGATTCTTTTAGTAGTACAGAAGAAAATTCCAAGTTAACATAGGGCAATATACTGATTCTGAATCTTCAGAATGTTCTTGTTCTAACTCAGATGAATGCGCATGCCATATATTTTGTGATGATGATTCTGAAATTTTATACAGCTCCAGTGAGGATGAAGAAATACCAAAGGCTCCCAAAGAAAAAGTCCTAATGGCATCTGCTGAAGAAGAAGCAGAAATAAAAATTCTAGCTCATATCAGGACAATGGAGGAAGGAGCAATGAAGGACCGCCTGATAGAAGCATTCACAGATCAGCTCAAATCAAAGGCTTCGAAAGAATCAGGTAAGAAACCTTTGTTTGTTGATGCATCATATGAAAGAAACACGAAATCCTTCCAAATGCATCACCAGAAACCAAGGAAAGTAAGATCCTTGACTTTGGGAGAAGTGAGTGGTGAGATTCACCAGCTTAAAATAGAGATCTCCGCCATCAGAGCACAGATTGCAGAGATAAAGAAAGGAAAGGAGATTAAAGAAGAAGAAGAACCCTGGAGTACAAAAGCACAGAATAGAGAAATTGAAATTGTAGAAGGAAGACCAGACCCACATTTTGGCTTCCAGGATATGAGACTGTTTACCATCACCTACCAGCAACACCATGTCAAGGTAAAAATCTGTATCCAAGGTCAAGTATTTTTCATGACTGCATTGTTGGATTCTGGTGCAGATATTAACATTCTCAATATCAGAAATATTTCAGCAAAATATTGGGTCTCTACAGAGAGAGAAGTTGTAGGCCTAGGAAACAAGAAGCTTAAGTATGAAATTCCTAGAGCTTCATTATGTTTTGATACTCATTGTGTATATATGAAGTTTGCAATAGCAGACATTCCTGTTGATTGTATACTAGGAAATGTCTTTTTAGTTGCAGTAGAACCTCATGGTTCAGCAAGATTAAAAGGGAGTAGAGTTGGTTATTTCATTTCTGTACCCACATCTAAAGGTACAAGAAAAAGGATTGAGCTCCCTTATGTTTCAACTCCAAGAGTATCAACAATGGTTCAGGCTATGCAAAAATTGGATAAAGCAGAATCCCTGTTATCAGATCTCAAAGATCTAAAAGGCAAGCTGCGAGTCGAAGAACGGCTGAAACTACCACAGATCAAAAGAAGGATTCTAGAATTAAAAGAAAAATTGGCAGAAAAATGTTGCTCAGAAGAACCAAATGCTTTCTGGCATAGAAAGCAACATACTATCAAATTACCCTATAAGGAAGGGTACAAAGGAAAGCCCTGTAAAAGCAGAGCGATTCCCATGAGCCAAGAATACAGAGAATTAT
>APFE031116827.1:0-50422 GCA_000404065.3 Pinus taeda
CAAGAGGGGAGAAATCCTGAATGGAGAAGACACTGTCCTCAAAAAGAACCTGCAAAGACCACAAGCCTGGATCCATCCTGAGACCATTTTTAGACAGCTCATCTGCAACCAGATTTAGGTCCCTCTTGATATGAAGAATAGACACCCCTTTAGAACTGTTCCATAGAAACGTAATCCTCTCCATCCAACCAGAGAGTTGTGGGTTTCTGATGCAGTTCTTACCGCAAATACCATCCACCAGGACCTTGGAATCACCAAAGATGGAGACATCCTGAAGATCGAGAAAACAACAGAAACGAAGAAGGCCCGTAAGGGCCATAGCTCCCGCCTTAGAATTCGAACCTCTGCCACCATTCTAGGACAGAAGATAGTGACATACTTCATTGACTACGATGAAAACCCCACAGCTGCAAAGGCCCTCCTGCTCAGCCCCATCGAAAAAAGCTCTCGGATAGACAGACAAATCCGGATGAGACAAACTATCATTCAAGACAGGGCCTTTTGAAGATCAAGATGGAATTGATTCATAAATGGAAGCTATGGAAGATAAAATCTCCTGAAACTGAGAGGCTCTCCCATCAAAAACAACTTTGTTACGCCAAAGCCAAATGCGCCAAAGCGTAACAATAAAGATTGCTCTCCATGCCTTCTTCTGTGAGCAGCACCAGAAGAAAGCCTCACCCACCGAGGAGACCGAAGGATGTTGGATATTGTGGTCGTGTTCCAGACTCTGCCACAGTGGTTATGTCATTTTGCATCCAAAGAAAAGATGGAAGTTGGATTCATCCTCAGCCCAGCATAGAAAACAAACACCCGGACCCTGCCACCCATGCCTCCTCAAATTATCCCTAGAGAGATTCCTGTTGTGGAAAGCCAACCACGCAAACAGGGACATTTTTAAAGGACAACCCGTTTTCCATAAAATGGTCGGAAATGATGGCTCGAGCCGCGAAGGAACCATGCCAATCAAATCTTTATATACATCCTTTACTTGGACCTCATACAATGTCTTTGAACTCTTCCAGATTAAAACAGCATGCTCCCTTGAATGGAAGATACCACAGTTCCTGAGGTGGATTTTAATGCAATTCCACAGAGAGGCAATGTGCGCTGGCATGCACATATGATCGGCATCCTTCCAGATGGGGAAAGGGCCATTCCATTCAGCAATAAGACATCCCCAGAAAAAGATGCCTACCATGTGGAAAAAGTATAGCAATGGCTCTTGAATTTCAATTTTTTCCGAACCACTCATGAAGTATTCTATTCCAATAAGAAGACTTTCACCTATTTGAAATTGCCAAATGAGATTTTCAAGAAAAAAATTTCCAATCTTCCACATGCTACGCCAAACCAAAGAGCCCCCAGACGACCCCATATGCTTTCTTCTGAACCAATATGCCAGGCTCTTTCTTTTTAAATACTTAACCCGGATAATACTACTCCACGGGCCTTTCCCATAAACGCCTTTCCACAGTGAATTAAAAAGTAATGCCTTGCCGAAGGACCTCAGATCCAAGAGACCCCAACCACCGAGGCTCTTAGGCTTGGAAATGTTGGAAAGAGAAGACAAATGGTATTTTTTTCTCCCCTCCCGGTCTCCCCAAATAAAACTGGTTGTCAATTTGTTCATTGCCGAAATAATGCTGACCGGGAAGGAGAATAAATGAGCCCAATATACCATCATCTGATTTAAAACTGCCTGAGCAAGGATCACCCTACCACCAAGGGAAATAAATCTAAACTGCCAACCAGATATTCTCTTATGAAACTTATCTAGAATCCATCCCCATTCCGCCTTTTTGTACCCCATGGCTTTCAGCTGAAAACCCAAGTACTTCAGCCCACCAGCAATAGGAAGGGCTTTAATACCAAACTTCTCCAACAACCAGGTAATCAAAACTAGGTCCGAGTCATTGTGGAAAAAAGCAGACTTATCCAGATTGATATAGAGACCCGTAGCTTTTTGAAACTTCACCAGAATGTCAAAATAGCATGACCAAGTTACTTTGCATAGCATTCCAAAAATAATGATATCGTCAACAAACAGGTTATGAGATATCGAAATACTTCTGCAAAGCATAAGAGGACTAATTCTGGCTTCTTCAGCAGCTTTATTAATGTGGAGTCTAAGTGTATTGATTACCAAAATGAATAACAGAGGCGATAAAGGGCATCCTTGACGAAGCCCTCTGGATGCAGCAAAAAAAGGTGAAGGGATTCCATTTATAATCACCGAGAAATTCACCAGCTCGACGCATGCCATAATCCAATTTGTCATACCAGAGTTTAAACCTTTAACCAAAACGCACCTGAGAAAGCCCCAGTCAAGGCAATTGTATGCCTTCTGGAGATCAATCTTAAGAATTTCTGCATCCCGCTTCTCTTTCTGAATAGAATAAAGACCTTCCTGTGTACTTGCCACTGCATCCTAAATGTTACTCCCACTTAAAAAATCATGCTGGTCTGAAGAAATATGCTCTGATAGATAGAATTTTATCCTTTCTACAATTATTTTTGCAACGATCTTATAAGAAATATTGCATAACGAGATCGGCCGAAAATCCGAAAAAGACTCAGCATCATCTTTCTTTGGGATGAGAGCAATATTGGTGGAAGCCATTTTTGAGTTCATATTTCCCGTTCTTCTTGTAGCCTCAACCATATTTAGCAGATCCCCTTTGAGCAAAATGAAGAAGTGTATAAAAAACTCTATTGTCCAGCCGTCAGGGCCTAGACATTTATCAGCTTTGAAAGCCTTCATAACCCCAAGAAATTCTTCCTCTGAAATTTTTTGGAAAATTTTAACATTTGCATCCTCATCGAACATCTCTGGGAAAATTTCAATACCCCACAAGATATCATTGAAATTACTGATTTCCAACCTCTGAAATTGCTTCCCAAAGAAACATATTGCTTCATTTGTAATATCCTGTTGGGAGACAATAATTTTTTATCTTCCATATGACATTGTTTTCCCTTCTAGCATTTGAAACTTTGTGAAAAAACTTTGAATTCTTGTCCCCATCTTTTATCCAAGTCATCCTGCTTTTTAGCCGCCAGAATGATTCCTCTTGTTCCATGATTTTAATTTTCTTTTTTTGCAATTCTTTTATAAGACATCGCGACTCCAGCGTCAACCTGTGAGAAGCAAGGACTTCTGATGCCACATCTAAAGCCCTCTGAATATTCCTTAATTCTTCCCTACTTGATTGCCTTTTTTCATATTGCCATTTTTTCACAATCCGCCTCATATAATCCATTTTGTCCCTGAAGGTCATCACAAGTGTGGAGACATCTTTTTTACTTATCAATTCGGACCAAGCTTTGTTAATGAGCTCATTAAAGCCCGAATCCTCCAGGTGCGAGCTATTGAACTTGAAAGAGTATCCCTTTCTAACACTGCTCTGACTCCAGCCAAGCTTGATCGGCCTGTGATCCGAGATAAACATGTTTTCTATTGAGGAAAAAGGCATACCCATAAAGTCGATCACACTGGCATGAATCAAGAACCTGTCCAATCTCTTTGCAACATAAGCTTCATTATTCCTTTCATTATCCCAAGTCGGTCTCATTTTTGAAGGATAAACATCCACATAATTTCTTTTAAGAAATTAGTTTTTCAGTCTATTGCTATGAGATCTTTTTTGCTATTAATTCAAATTTCATATAAAGAAATTGAAATAGAGTGCATTCATGTCAAATCTCTATTTCAAGTCAAACTTTACATAATTCTGATAATAACATTGAGTAGGTTAGTAAATCAATTTATACTTAATCTAAATCCGTCTTATAAAGAAATTCAAATGCAGAGCAATCATGTCAAATCTCCATTTCACGTCAAACTTTACACAATTCTGATAATAACATTGACCAGGTAAGTAAATCAAATTATAATTCAACATTGAAACTCAATCTCAATCCGTGATCAACTCAGGGAAAAAAAGCTTCACCTTAAAACGAGTGGCGTCCGAAAAATTTCACCAGTGAAGCTTTTTCATGTCACGGGTAATGTGAAAGTGAATTCAAATTTCACCACTCGTGAATTTCGGCACCCCATAAGCTCGGTCAAACTTAAAATGGAGGGTGGCCGAACAATTTCATCCTCATGTTACGGGTAATGTGAAAGTGAATTCCCCGGTTTGAGCACATAGCTTACTTCATAGTTTGTGGGCGTTGAAGTTGTGTTAATTATACATTTTGAAAATATTTTGGAATTTCGCGATTAGGAGAAAAGTTAATTGCGATTTAGCATTTGATGTTTGTAGTGGATAGCTTAATTGTTGAAAAATCTGACCATTCATTACGACCACTACTTTTTCTCCCCCTCTCACCCTTATCTGTACATTGCCAATCCGGTGTCTTCATCATGCACTGCCTAATCTGAATTTTCTCAGACTTCTTTGCAGAATGCCAATTTCCATGGTCATCTGAGAAAGAAAGAAAATGAGGCATATTTCCATGGCGATCCATCACAGCAAGCCGAGGGACGTGAACGTGGTCTTGCTTTGTATCACACTGGTAGGATTAATCTACTTAGGGTTTTTGAAGGCCCAAAAAGCGTTCAATAATCCCTTTGCGTTAAGTTCGTTTTCGCGAAGTGAATTCATATTTCACCACTCGTGAATTTCGGCACCCCATAAGCTCGGTCAAACTTAAAATGGAGGGTGGCCGAACAATTTCATCCTCATGTTACGGGTAATGTGAAAGTGAATTCCCCGGTTTGAGCACACATCTTACTTTCATAGTTTGTGGGCGTTCAAAGTTGTGTTAATTATACATTTTGAAAATATTTTGGAATTTCGGGATTAGGAGAAAAGTTAATTGCGATTTAGCATTTGATGTTTGTAGTGGATAGGTTAATTGTTGAAAAGTCTGACCATTCATTACGACCACTAGTTTTTCTCACCCTCTCACCCTTATCTGTATTGCCAATCCGGTGTCTTCATCATGCACTGCCTAATCTGAATTTTCTCAGACTTCTTTGCAGAATGCCAATTTCCATGGTCATCTGAGAAAGAAAGAAAATGAGGCGTATTTCCATGGCGATCCATCACAGCAAGCTGAGGGACGTGAACGTGGTCTTGCTTTGTATCACACTGGTAGGATTAATCTACTTAGGGTTTTTGAAGGCCCAAAAAGCGTTGAATAATCCTTTTGCGTTAAGTTCGTTTTCGCGTAATTCTGAAGAACCCTTTAAAATGCCAGGGTCGTGTACCCAACCTACAAATCATCATGTAAGTCTGTAATCCCTCAAAATATTTATAATTTTATATTAGCATAGATCCCTCTAGGATTATATTATTTATAAGGCTTGTCTGTATAATTGTGCAGAATAATTACAGTACTCCAGTATCCAGCGATATGGTGGAGCTTGAATTAATACTGTCGAAGGTTGCGAACTCAAACAGAACTGTAATAATCACGTTGCTTAACAGAGCATGGGCGCAAAATAATAGCATGCTGGATCTGTTCTTGGATAGTTTTCGAGTGGGCAACGGAACTGAACACTTGCTGCATAATCTTCTCATTGTTGCAGCGGATAACGAGGCACTGCAGCGCTGCAGGGAGATGCACAAGCATTGTTATCTGATGAAGACAGAGGGTGTAGATTACACAGCCGTGATGCCCCTTATGAGTCCAAATTACTTGAAGATGATGTGGAGAAGGGTGCGCTTCTTCGGCCAGGTGTTGGAGACGGGTTACAATTTCCTTTTCTCAGTAAGTGGATCTATCTTGCTTAATCATGGATTTTTAAAGCGGCAGACCTATTTATTACTCATTTGTTACATCTTTGCTGTCTCACAATTATATTGATTTACAAACTATAGATAGGTTTACGAGGTTTATATTTTTCTTATTTCTTACTACATCAAATAATTTTTTTGGTTTAAATTTGGTATGCCATTTTTAATAAGATGTAATTTTGCATTTTTTTTTTCAATTTATTTTTGAACAAATAAATAAATTCAGCATTTAAAAAAAAATGTTAAATCGCTTAAACTAAGTTAAATTTATAATTCTTAAATTAAATAAATTAGTACTTAGAGGCTTGGTCTGGGGTTTGTGCCGCTACGCAGTTCATATGTTCAATCTTAGTTTTACCCGTACTCCATTCCTGGGAGGTGAGAAGTTGCACTTGACGGTTATAGTGATAGTGAACCAGTATTAACCACATATCACACAAGCAAGCCTGACAACAGTTGTAATTATAAATTCCTCACCTACAAAAAAATAAAAAATAAAATAAACCAAAAAAATATCATTTCTTCTGCCAATTAAACTACAAGATTCTTAAATTATATATACCATAAATTTACAACTTTAAACCATTACTCCTTATCCCCATAAATTCTAAACCAAATATAACAATTATTTGCATTAAAATCTGAAATATTTTATACGGAAATTTATTTTATTTTATTTAAATAGTCAAATTTTTATATTAATATTTATATTATCCAATATTTGCAATAATTTATATTCAATGCTTTACTTGCTATTTGCGTAATTCCTACCGCTGTAGTGATACTTTTTATATGTTAATTTATGGGGCTTACAAAATTCATAAAGAAGGTGACCCTTAGATCCATCGTCAACAGGCATCCACATACAAATTAGTTAAAGATATTACAAGCACCTTTGCTTGATTGGTTGGAGAAACAAATTCATACATTAAAGATTCTAATCATTATGTAGAATTTATAAAGAAAGAGAATTTGGATCTTGGTGATACTATTTTAAGTTTCAATGGTGAAATGGACTATAAGTGGTCAACGTGATTTTTCTGAAAGAGATGTTGTTCAAATATTAACAAAGATTCCTTTAGATGAAGCTATCCAAGGGATAAAAGAGCTTATAAGCCCCGAAACTGCCACACATGTGGAAATATGTCTTTGTTCTATATTTTTTACCTTCCAAGCTAAATTCTTTGAAAGACTTCTTGAGTGGTTATGGGCTCTCCGATATCCTCTATAGTAGCCAATATTTTTATGGAAAATTTTGAAAAGAAAGATCTGGAAACCTTCCCTCTAAAATCTAAATGTTGGATCAGGTTTGTTGATAAAACCAGTGTAAATTGGCCTCATGGCGACAGGGAGTTAAGAAACTATGTAGACCACCTTAAGAACTTATTTGAAGATATGAAGTTCACTACGATGGTTGAAGAAAACAATTGCATCCCATTCTTAAAGATTCTCCTCTTGAGGAATGAAGATGGATCATTAAGGCACAAAGTGTTCTTGAAGAAGGCACACAGATAATAATCTTCATGTGGAGTCACATCATCAACCAACGCAAAAGATGGGGGTGTTCAAAGCCCTCTTCACTAGAGAATTAAGAACAACATACATACAACATGTGGAGGAGGATACAAAATATTTGAAGAAAGTATTTGCTAGCATTGGATATAAAAATAAGCAAATCATAAAAACCATCAGAAGAGCTAGAACGAGAAATGGAAGAAGACCCTTTTCGAGCAGTTGCCAACCTTCTAATAATAAGGCCTATCTACCATACATTCAAGGGGTCACATATAAGCAAGACAAGCTTCTAAAGAAAAAACATTGATGCCACTTTTAAGCCCCTACAACCATTAGACAGAAGATGAGATTAGTAAAAAATAGTCTTGAACAACCCCAAAAAATGGGTTTATAAGGTCTTCTGTTCATTTGGTGAACATTACATTGGAGAAGCATGAAGATCCTTCAGAATTAGACTCAAAGAACATGACACTGACATTAAAAATGGTTGAACTGAATATCTAGCACTTGCTAAACACTCATCAAGGATGTGTCACCATGTTTACCTTGAAGACATGAAAATAATCGTCAAAGAAAAGCATGAGTATAAACAAAAGATTCATCAAGCCCTTGAAATTATAAGACATCCTCGGAATATTAATAGAGATAGCACTATAGAAGTACATAGGAGTTGGATCCCCTTACTCTCTCAAGTATCGAAGTCTTACAACCTTAACTAAAACCTCTCACCTATGTTTACTTTCTATGATTAAGCCCATGTTGAACCTTCCCTTTGTACCTCTCCATCATATTCATCTCCCCTCTTAATCTTCTCATTCATCCCACTTCTCCTTATTTCTTCCATTCTATCCTTATTAATTCGTGTCTTAATTAATAACTATATCATCTAAACTATCTCTAATAATTAACCCTAACCATATGTTCATTATCTCTTATAATAATTACTATATTAACAATAACAATAATAATAATAATTAATACATATAATAACAATTATTATTATTAACTTTATTAATAATAACTATTATTAACAAGTGGGCTTATATAATAATTATTAGCTCCTTAAAGCTAATTAATAATAATGATTATGGCCGTTATCATTATTGTTATTTATTAATAACTTTATTATTGGTATTAATTAAATAATTAATATCATACAATAATAAATAATATACTAATAATAACAATTAATTATAATTATAACAGCTTGATTCTTAATTAATAATAATATTAAATTAAAGATGATTAAACTTATTAATAAAAAAGAGGTGGAGCGATTTTTTACTCATTTCGTAAGATTTATAATGTCTTAAGTCCTATACATTTACAAGCTAAAGAGAGGTTTATTAATTTTATAATTTCTAATAGCTTTTATTACTGATTTCATATTGATTTACAATCTCAAGGAAGGTTTATAGTTTTCATAATTTCTATATTGATTTACAAGCAAAAGGCGGGTTTATATTTTTTATAATTTCTAATAGTTTTATAGATGAAATATTTTTTTGGCTTAAATTTGTTAATACAATTTTTAACAAGTGCTATATGGTAGCGAGTCCTGCTACTTAGTTTAATTAGAGTTAAATTAGAGTAAACACACTGAATTCGAGCTAGTTTTAAGGTTTAGAATTCAATTTGTGTTGTTTGGTATTCAGTACAATTTAAAAAAAAACTTTTGATTTCAATATTTGTTGAAATATAGCTTTAAAAAGCTACAATCTATTCATTCTACCAAAAAGACTTTGTTTTGGTGCATATGGAAACTTTTTCATATTTGTCGCACCTCATCATTGTTGAATTAACTCTTGAATGAATGGTTGGAATCAAAGTAGCTAGAAAAGCTCAAGATAGGTGCAAATTGTTAAATGGGATGATCCCAAACCAATTATAGTTACAAAGACTATTTGATGGGATGCTCTTTATATCCCCTTAATTATATTTAACTTATATTAACCAAATAGTGTTTATAATAATTGATATATATTTTCAATTGGTGTTTATAATAATTGGCATGTTTTTAATTGAAAACCAAATAATTTGAAATAAATGTAAAATTAACAATGGAAATTGATATTAGAAACCCATAAAGATTACCATATATAAATTGCAACGAAAGGTGTTGTCTCGTACTGTGATGATGCATATTCTCTTACCATGAGCGACGGATTTTCATTCAATCCCTAATTCCATCAATAAACACATTTTTTTCCATCTAAGTTACAATCAAAAAGCTACATTTAATATCATTATCCAAAATTGAATTTAATACATAGTTAAATAACTACAATTAATTCCATGGCTTATTAAATGAAAATGTCACGATTATGTTACATGCATACTATTATAAGTTTTAGTAATATAGTTAAGGCTCCAAAGATTGCAAAATACAGGCAATCTTATTTAATTGATTGGATTTGGATTACTTCGAGAGTACAAGAAATATTTAGATTTTATTAGTTGGATTTAAAAAATCTAGGCGATTTCTTGAGACCTGTGAATTTGTCTATTTGTCTTAAATATCACCGACACATTAGTAATAGACTTTTTACCTCTCATACTTTAAAAAGAATACAGTTTATAAAATGCCATAATGGTTAGATACCATGAGAGGACATTTATTACAATCCACTTAATTATTCTTGTGACTTTAGTGCTCCCTCCTGAACCAGACGCAATGAAATGACATATAATAATTCTCCAATGAAAAACCAACTTAATTATTCTTGTGGCTTCAGTGCTCCCTCCTGAACCAGACGCAATGAAATGACATATAATAGTTCTCCAATGAGAAACCAAATGGAGTAGACTTTTGGTTTGGGTCATGATGTATCAGTGACATACAATTCACAGTCCCGGTAAGAAATATGGAAGGCATTATGAAAATGGAAATGGTAGAGGAAATATGGGAGAAATAAAACCAAGACTCAATTAATATAAATTTTGACAGGATTATCTCTAAAAATTATTATTATGTTTTAGAAAGCGAGCAAAAGTTAAAAACGTTTCAATCTTCCACATTGAAACAATTAATGTACAGTTTAATGATTTCATAAATTCCCAGCTGCAACTTGAGCTCTGGTGCTCTTATGACCGTACATTACATTAATTTAAAGTACTCATGGTATAATAAGAAGATAACTCAAAAGATAACCCAGGAAATATAAGAAAAAGAAAAATAAAATTTTGTAACAAAAGATATATATATATATTTTAAAAAGTTTTAGTCAAATGACAAAGTAATTAGCATTCAATCTTCCTGTCGAATGACTAATAGTACCTGCGATAGGATAAAAATAATACGTGCATTTAATTTCCAGCGCATCAACCATTTACTTCAATAACTAATGTTTCCAAATGTAATCCACATTGTCTGCCATGTCACATTTAACTCACCGGATGCCATGAACCAACTTGCCCTCCTATAAACCAAAAACCGACCAACATGTTTCCATGTGTGGCACAAAGAAGAAAAAGGTGCCATCTATCTGTGGAGCACAACACTAGTTAATTTGGAGATAATATACACGACTCTCGGAACCTTGGGCAGATCACTTCCGGGCACAACGGTGGGAGGGTGGCAATTGGTTCTTCACTTGAATCCTGTGGAACACCAATCGACAAATTGGATGGCTTTCTTTCTTAATCGTTGCAACTGCAACGTTGACATCCTTGTGCATGACAGCTCCATGGTACGTGACACAACAAGACATGTATTTTCTATGGCGAGGATGGCACTTAGCCATCATGGAAGACGACTCAAATGGGCTGTTACTAATTTTTGCCATTGAAAGTTGCCCATGGTAGGCCTTTTTTGCAGATATCACTAGGGTGCAAGAGAAAAACATAAAGTGGATTCAAGAATACGGGACAATTTTTTTGGGAACTCCGTTACATCGACATTCATGGCACCCTCAAAATGTAGAGACGTGTTCAATGAAGAAATGACAGAAGTTTATATTTGTGTATGTGGGACGTTAAATGTGTAAACAATGACAGAAAATATCGTAAATCACTTCACTTCTGAAGAGAACGACCACGTCGGTGTGTTCCAGAAGATAGCGCTTAGAGAGAACGCTTTTGTATGACTTGATAACCGGAGTTGGGACCTGTGGTGATGGATACAAAGTGAATCGAAGATTGGATTTTTTGCCGTAGTCCATTGAAAGTTGTTCCAGTAGAAGAAAACCAAGACCAGAACCGGTTCCTCCACTAAGTACGTTGAAGACTAAGAATCCTTGAAGACCCTAGCAATTGTTGGCCAACTTCTGAATACGGTATAGGAAGAGGTCCACAATTTCGTTGCTAAAGGAAAATTTGTTGGCCACATCGTCCTTGCTGCTGATAAGTTGTTCAAGATGGAAAATTTAATGTTAAATACAAGTCTATACCTAGTCAATGACAAAAAAAACTCTAGATGCCGCAACTTGAGTAATGGTACTCTTACGACAGTACATTGCATTAATTAAAGTAATCATCGTGTATAATAAGAAGATAATAAGAAGATAACCAATGAAATATAAGAAAAACAAAATCAAATATTGTATATATATATTTTCTATATTTTAGAAAGTGTTATTTGATTTTTTTTTGGTCAAATAACAAAGTAATTAGCAGTCAAGTTTCCTATTGAAATTTTTTAATCTTTAAAAGCACATTTGAATATAATTAAATGCGGCATTTGAAAAAAATTCACTCGAACTAAGTTGAATTTATAATTTTTAAAATTCACTACTCTAAAATAAAATAGACCAAGGGTTTGGTCTTTTGGTCCGTAAATGTAATGCTAAGGAGTTTGTGATGAGTTTGACAGAGTTGGTATTGCTAAGGAGTTTGTGAGGAGTTTTAGAGAGTTTGTGCCACTGCTTAGGTCACAGGTTCAATCTTTCCTTTACTCATGCTCAGTTTTTCGGAGAAAGGCGGTTGCAAGGGACATTGTCACGCCCCCAAGCATACGGTAGTCTTTCAACTGTGCCGGCGAGGTGCGACACCACCGAACACTTTCTTTTTAACAATACTCGTGCACATGGACTACGCCTAATTCACTTTCTCCTACTTAGTTTGTGATTCTCAACCAAGTATTATTATGCATAAGCTTTATACAATGAACACCCATACTCATTCATTATCATCAGCAATTATAAAAGAGAACAACAATTGCACCGTATAAAGGAAGGAGCAACTCCCTGAACAATGAGTCTACCCAACAATATATATTAATCAGTGTTCTTCAATAATACAAGCTTTACAAGTATCCTTGGCAAAATCCAAGTCTATACTTAGCCAATTTTACAATAGAGGAAAAACTGCCTTTTACAACATTGTGCATACCTTGCACAGTGGGAGGATGCTCACCTGAGACACCAAGACCCCCTCCTCAAGACTTACACAAATCTGCACTTTAAAACATCCCCGAGCACACCTTGCCCAACCTTCGACCAACTCCAAGAACATTACCAAGTGAGCAACCACCTATGAGATATGCACATGAGCTATGCGCATTCTCCTTCCTTTTCTGTGCACTTACTTCTTGAGCTCTAGCGAAGATCCAAAGATGATGTTTGAATGATGCCAAATGACCTCCAAAACGCACTAATATATATGCTCGTTTGGAGTGGGTGCTGGCTTGCCTAGCCGACCCCCAAATACATGTTTACACACCCCTGAACGCCTTTTAACAAGTCGGCCAAACCTTCAATACATGTCGGCCTCCAACTCCATCGTCCACGCCTTCATCGTGTATAAACTCCTTATCGTTCCCTTGCAAGTTCATTATTTCGTTGCAAGTGTCGTAAAGTCATGTCGCAGGTTTCGTCGTAACTAGCTCACCCGAACGTCGCTTCACCCGTGCGCGCCCGTCTCGTGTGCACCAACCCGTCGTTCACCCGCGCCCGGTCGCCTGGCACCCGACTGTCGCACATCTCGTAAGACGTTACATCCTCCTCCACCTAAATTCGTTGTCGTCCTCGACAACATACCATCCTCTAAGCATCAATATCCATGATGTCAACTCCTCCACATATGGCAAACATCCCTGCAACATATGTAGGACTCCATCTCCACCATGTCTCAGCTCAGCAACCAACTGTCACCAAGATAACCATACCAATGTATACATCCCATCGGTATATCATATATCAGATGTCCATGATCATCGACCACCCTATCACAATCTCCCCATGCTGCTCTCCACCATGGAAGGTTGGTCCCCCCCAACTCAAGCTACATGCACACTGCAACAATGTGTCAAACTCCATCATGTAATCAACACCATGTGCATAACTGCAATGGTCCTCCAACAAGTGCTAACACATCTCCACTGTGTGCCAACATCTCATCTCAACAATCACCTCAATCTGTCATATGTCCCATGTGAACCGCCGCGATGATACTCCAACATAATGTCAACATACCTCTATACACTTCGCGACCCCATGTTTGAACTAGTTGGGTAGCTAATCCAACCATCACGCTCAAGCCATGAGATTGAACAAACTCATATCATCATCAATCGTTTGTCAAACATCTTCCACATCCTAAAATCATCAAGAATAAACCATGCTCAGGTCCATGAAGTAGCCCTCATCTCATCTACAACATGTCATGATGCTTGATGCCAAGCCATCCCTACACCATCATACCTGCTCAACCTGCTTTAAGGACTCACTACCATGAGCAGCTGACAATGAGCTCCATCTTCTTGTCCATCTAAGAAGATGTAGAGGGGTTAGAGCTGGAAGGCTCACCCTCACTAATCATCTCAATCCATCTATCAGGATCCTCAATCTCCATCCTTTGTAGATAGGTGACCCAATCCTCCTCTCGAACATCCGGCCTCACATATAACTCCTCATCATCATCATCATCCTCAACCACTTCTAGCCTTCTTCACAAGTCCAAGATACTATCTAGAAGTGTCTTGATGACCAATGACTGCTCGGTAAGCTTTGTCTCAACCATGGACAACTGCTTACTCATGTCACCCAATTTCTTCTCATCCTCCATTTGCATCACTGCCAACTTACAATCAGACCTTGTTACTCCAAAGGTAGGCACACCAATGGGTACATCTTCCCTTCCATCGTAAATGTACATCGTTTTCAAATGTGGGACAATCATAGCAACATATTGTTTCATAAATTCCATCCCCATCACAACCTCATAGTCATCAATCCGCACTATAGTGAAGTCCACCTTCCCGGTCCATTCACCAAGTGTTGTGTCCACCTGTTCAGCTATACCAAGAACTTCATCTGGAGGAGAATTCACTGTCTTCATATGTGCCTTGATATGTACATATTTCAGCCCAATCCTTCTCGCAGTATCTTCACCCATCAAGTTGTGAGAAGCCCCACTATCTACCATAGTGAGTACATCAGCACCTCCAACCTTCATCCGAACATACTCCAACTTATTCCTCTCATGATCCTTCCGAGAGATCACCTCTGTAGCAGCACCACCACCAAGTATCTACATCATCCCTAAAGAGGCACCTTCCTCTTCCGCATTAGATTGTGCTATAGCAGCCACTTTCGGTTTAGAAGGACAATTCTTCACCGTATGTGGTCCAGCACATATCCAACACTTGAAGACCTTCTTTGTCTTCGAACTATCATCCGATTTTGAAGCAACATCTTTTTTCTTATCTTTCGCATTGTTGGACTTCTTCTTCCTATCATCAGAAGTCTCATCATAATGCTCCACCAACCTATCCACAGCAACAAAAGCTTCTTCAAGTGTTCTAATCCTTTGTCTCTTCACCTCATTGCGAGCCCAAGGCTTCAACCCAATAATGAAATTGAACACCTTGTCCCTCTCTGCCATGTCAGGAAGTTCTAGGACCGCATTTGGAAACTCCCGCTGATATGTCTGAAGGTTCCCTGTCTGCTTTATGAATTTAATCTTCATCCTTGCTTCCCATGTTTCATTCTGAGGACTAAAATGGGCCTGCAAAGCTCCTTTCATCTCATCCCACGAAGTGATGTCACTAGTACTGCCACTGGCAATCTGGTCCATCCTCCTTTGCCACCACATCTTAGCATCCTTTGTTAGAAACTGAGCAGGTACCTTGACCTTTGTCTCATCATCAGATAGACCCAACGATTCCAAGTATTGCTCCATGTCCCACAAAAAGTTGCCAAGAGTCTTTTTACTCCTTGTACCATCAAACGATTGCGGTTCCTTGACTTTCACATCAGGCACTCTTCCACCTGAGCCATGCCTCACGACATTCTTCAATACCACGATCTCATCCTTGGCTTGATCAAGAGATTTCTTCAAGTCCACAATCTCTGCAAGACCCTGGTCCCCTGCTTCTTCAACCTCTTTGACCCTTATTTCAAGTTGTGTACACATAAGATCAGTGTACTCGTGTTGAGTTCGAAGTTCATCAAGCTCATCCTTCATCTTCAAAGTTGCCTCTTGCTCTTTCACAACCAAGTCAATCTTCTTTTCCCAATGATCTTCCAAGTACTTCATCCTCTCCAACACTTTCTGAATAAGTCCAAGGGTAGTATCCTTGGCATCACGACTAGACACAACTTGAGATTCAGCCATTGCTAATAGCCTTCTCCTTCTTTGCAACCTAGTCTCGACCATGCACCGGCTTCACCTGCAACCCAAGTCCTTGATGCAACACTTATCAGGAAGTGTTTCACCAACCTCTTTCCTCTGCAAGTACCTGTCACCACAATCACTTCTTTCAATACTTCATCCGCAAGTTTCACCTATCGTGAACCTGCTTTGATACCACCTGTCACGATAGTGCAGTGGGATCAGCACTTCATCATCAACCCAGATATCAGCTAGCTTTGATACCACTTGTCACGCCCCCAAGCCTACGGTAGTCTTTCAACCGTGCCGGTGACGTGCGGCACCACCGAACACTTTCTTTTTAACAATACTTGTGCACATGGACTACGCCTAATTCACTTTCTCCTACTTAGTTTGTGATTCTCAACCAAGTATTATTATGCATAACCTTTATACAATGAACACCCATACTCATTCATTATCATCAACAATTATAAAAGAGAACAACAATTGCACCGTATAAAGGGAGGGGCAACTCCCTGAACAATGAGTCTGCCCAACAATATATATTAATCAACCTTCTTCAATAATATAAGCTTCACAAGTATCCTTGGCAAAATCCAAGTCTATACTTAGCCAATTTTACAATAGAGGCAAAACTTCCTTTTACAACATTGTGCATACCTTGCACGGTGGGAGGGTGCTCACCCGAGACACCAAGACCCCCTCCTCAAGCCTTACACAAATTTGCACTTTAAAACATCCCCGAGCACACCTTGCCCAACCTTCGACCAACTCCAAGAACATTACCAAGTGAGCAACCTCGTATGAGATATGCGCATTCTCCTTCCTTTTCTGTGCACTTACTTCTTGAGCTCTAGCGAAGATCCAAAGATGATGTTCGAATGATGCCAAATGACCTCCAAAACGCACTAATATATATGCTCGTTTCGAGTGGGTGGTGGCTTGCCCAACCAACCCCCAAATACATGTTTACACACCCCTGAACGCCTTTTAACAAGTCGGCCAAACCTTCAATACATGTCGGCCTCCAACTTCATCGTCCACGACTTCATCGTGTATAAACTCCTTATCGTTCCCTTGCAAGTTCATTATTTCGTTGCAAGTGTCGTAAAGTCATGCCACAGGTTTCGTCGCAACTAGCTCGCCCGAACGTCGCTTCACCCGCGTGCCCGTCTCATGTGCGCCAACCCGTCGTTCGCCCGCACCGGTGTGCGGGCGCTCGGTCGCCCGGCACCCGACCGTCGCACATCTCCTAAGGCGTTACAGATACAGTGGCAGTGTCACACGAGCACAAGAACTGTTGTAGTTACGAATTCCTCAAATAGAAAAAAAAAAGAAAAATAAAATAAACCAAAAAAAATATTATTTCTTCTCCTAATTAAACCACAAGATCCTCAAATGACCTATATCATAAATTTACAACTTTAAACCATTATTCCTTATCTCCATAAAGTTTAAACTTTAAACATTAAAATCTGAAATATTTTATATTTATTTAATATAGAAATTTATTTTATTTTATTTAAATATCCAAATTTTTATCTTGTTGGAAAATATAATTCCAACCACATGGTAGGTGTCAAGATCATCCATCCAAGTGTCTTAGTTCAATTTTACTTAGTCCACTTTAGTTCAATTTCACTACAACCATTTATTGCTGATGTCTCCAATAATCTTACATAACTATTTAAGAATATTGAAAAGAGTAATCTTCGGCTCTATGATTTCTCTTTATTCTTTTTCATTCTTTGTTATGATATTAGAATGTAGCCTGAGTAAGACTCCTTTGAGAGCAGCAAAGAAAAGAAATATTAGATCACATAAGACTCTAGAGAGAGCAGTTTTTCAATATTGTTTGGGCTTACACAATAATAGCAGTGTGGTCTAAGTTCATCAATAAGAGATCAAGAAGAAAGTGCAAAAACAGCTTGAATTTCGCACCTGTAAAAGAAGTGTGTCAATTATACATTTGTGAGGAAAGCCCAATATGTCACCTTTGCACCCCGGAAAGAAGAAATTGTGCACAAGTGTCTAACCCTTATCAAATTGTATAATTTTTAAGACTCACGCAACATACCAGCCAATATATTGCGCAAATTTTCACGCGAGCTTGGTATCGGGAGTGCACAAACATGAAGCAACATTTAAAAATAAAGTAACGAAGGTCAAAGGTTCAGTTTTCAAAGCCTCCAAGGATTTGCGAAATGCTTAAGATATGCCCTTAAATTTTGAAGTGTTTTTCAAAAGGCTTATGTATTTTTTAAAGGGTTGCGTGTAATTCTCTAAAAAGACTTCACGATTATTGTTTTAAAAATCGCCTCATTCAATTTTTTTCAAAAAGGGTATTTGTTCATAGTTCTCTTATAAAAAAGGGCAGCCAAACGGGTTTTTCTTCAAAGCGGCTATATTAAAAGGGCTTTCGTTAAAGACTTTTCAAATGGGATTATACAAAGTTTTGTTTAGAAGAGAAAAGATTTGTGGTTGAAATAATATATATAATATAGATTTTAAAGTTAAAAAAAAAAAAAATTATTTTAAAGAAAGTGGGTTTTAAGGTATGGTTTAAGAATGGTTTGTTTTTTTAATCGTCTATAGAGTTATTTTTGAAAACAAATGAGGCGTTGTTATGGGTTATGAGCATTGTAATATATTTTTTTAAAGAAACAATATAAGAGTAAAGATTTAGTGTTGAAAAAACTCATGGACAAGGATTGAGCCATTACACACAATCATTATGTTTACTTCTCATTTGTTTTCCTTCCTGATTTGATTTCTAGAATTTGAAGGTCTAACATGTCTTGTTAGAACATCTTTCTTTTGAGTTTTGATAAGTTGTAGATATCCCTCTAAGACTGAATTAAGGAGTCATCACCATTTTACCAAAAGATAAGTGTCTTATTCCTTGTCTTTGGTTTTGTATTTGGTTTCTCTGTCATGTTTATATTGTAAGCTAATAATATTTTTCTTTATATTAATGCTCAAAGGCTATGAAGAAGACCTCAATGGATAGAATTGAATCATATTTAGTGCAAAAGAAGCCCTTCAAGCATTGATGTAGTACAAGGTTTGTTAAGAAACAACTGAAGGTATGTCTCAGACTATAAGCTTTGTTATAAAAATTCTCTTCATGTAAAATGTAGGATCATTCTTCATTTAAAATTTTCTCTACATTACTAACATTGTTATGTCTAGGGTTTTCAATCATAAAAGATTTTTGTTAGGGTGATTAATTATTAGATTGAATCTACTGTCATTATAATATCATTCTTGTGGGACCCTAAAAAGGTTCACTATAAAACCCTAACCTAAGGGTATATCTATATTTATGAAAATCTAGCCTACTTAGGGTGGTTGATGAAGTCTATAAGTCATATTCTCTTCATGTTTAGATTTTTGGTATTGTTATGATATAAATCATGATTCTTTAGGGCATGGTGGACTAGGGTTTGTAAGAAAAACCTTCCTTATAGTAAGATGCTAGGAATGAAACCCTAGGTTTGTATTTGTCTATCTGATCGAATCCCTAGTGTTGCCAAGATTGTTATATATCTAACATTAATATATTAATGTCTATGTCTTGAGTTTACCAAGTAAATATTGTTATGATATGCATGTGCATGATTATAATATCCTAGTTATGTATATGCGAGTATGCTTATTGATACTCATGTTTAGTTTCTGAATTCTAGGGTTTGTAACAAAACCCTAGTACAAATTGATTTTATAGGTCTTGATGATATTATTGATATGTTTTAGTTTTGATAATGAAAATATCGGGTTTGGAACAAACCCTTGTCAAAGAATATATTAGTGAAACTTTATATGTATAGAACTATGATTGGATTATTATGATTTGTTATCTAAGATATTGTATCTTGAAATGGAATCTAGGGTTTGTGACAAAACCCAAGTAAGAATTTGAAGTCCAATACACAAATAAATGTGTATCTTATTAAATTACGAACCTAACTAGGTTTAGGTATTTGAAGTCTAAAGTTTGAATGATTTAATGCTTCCATTTTAAGAATTTAGCATAAGTAAACTCGTCCTTCTATATGTATTTGGTTGTACTTGCTATTAAATTTTTGCGCATACATAATCTTCAATACGTTTGAGATATTTGTAATTGAAAAATATTGTGAGCATGATGAAGTTTATAAGGATGATGATGATCAAGATGACCTTGATGAAGTCGTGAAACATTGAATCTTCTATTGGGTCTCTATTTTTTTCTATTTTTTATTTATTTCTCTCATGCTGTCGATTGGCTAACTGATTATTTTCGAAGAGTGTTTGTTACTTCTTTGTTTTAACAGGATTAAAATAGCATTAATGTGAGTTTAATTAAGGTTTGTATTTTGTAGGATTAAAGCTAGTTTATTATACTTTGGGATGTGTCTGCACCAGTGCATTCACATGCCTACACCATTGCACTTACCTGCCTGCACCATGCATTGGGATTCTTGCACTAGTTATAGTGGGCTTCACACACTATGAAGGATTCCTGAACTACATCCATGTTCCTGCACTATGAGTCCAATGGTTAGGTGTTATTGCTCTTAATTTCTTAACCACAACACCCCTTATTTTATTAAATTTTATTTTATCATGGATGGTATCTTCAGTGATGAAGTGATTTTGGCAATAATATATTTGAGTATTGTTAGCTTGAAGTTGGTGTTACTATAGATGGGTGCATGCTATCACTTCACATGAGGCCTGACTATACTAGCGCAATGCTTACACGCTGGTAGGGAGTTTATCGAAATCCTGGAATTAGATCTTTCCCAAAATGTTGGAAACTAAGGTTGATAGTGGAGGGGGGTCTGCAGTAGCTAAGCCACCTCATGAAAATAATTTCATGGAAATACTATAAGCATATAGCACAGAAAATGGGATCAGAACATCTTGCAAAGAAGCTTTCAAAGCATCTTGAAACTATAATTAAGTCACACATCCCAAGCCTTCAGAGATTTATCAACAGATCTGTTGTTGATATCGAAGCAGAGTTGAATTGACTTGGAAAGCTGATTGCTTCTGATGTTGGGGGACAATTGTATGTCATTTTGGAGATTTTTCGAGCTTTCGACCAGATATTCAAAGATTACCTTGATGGAATGAGTCCAGGTGGTGATAAAATTTATAATGTCTTTGATAATCAACTTCCTGCAGCTCTTAAAAGGCTATCATTTGAGAAGCACCTTTCAACATAAATGTGAGGAAGCGCATTACAGAGGTGGATGGCTATCAACCTCATTTAATAACCCTTAAGTAACGATACAGACATCTAATTGAAACTTCCTTGATCACTATCAAAGGTCCTGCTGAGGCCACTTTTTATGCGATGCATTATGTACTCAAGGATCTTGCTTATAAAGCACTCACTGAGATAGTAGAACTCAAGCAATATCCATCTCTCTGCATTGAGTTTGGAAATGCAACCATTAATGGCATTGAAAAATTATGAGATGAGAGCTGGAAATTAGTAGTGAAACTTGTGGAGATGGAACGTAGCTAATTGACTATTGATTTTTCTGTAAACTTCCTCAAGGTGTACAGAAGGGTGGAAATCCATCACAATCGAGAGTTACCTTCACATAATTGGACACAATGTATTGGAATATGTGAATATGGTTTGGATTATAGTGTCGAATCTATGGTGTCGAGGATAGTAAACTAATTTGCTAGATGGAGAGCCCAGATATTCAAGTATCTTGGTCGAACATACCAATAAGTTCCTCAAGAAAATGACCACAGCCACATCAACGCTGGAGTTGACACAATGCTTTACCCTCATCTATGCCACGTGGTTATGATACAACGTAGCACCCATCCTGTGTTGAATCAAACAACAACACCATTCCAGGAAAAGAGGAACGACTTGCCAGAAAAAATTCTTATTTTGACATTTAGTTACAAACTCCATTTTATTTCTGGGAGATTGTTACAATTCACAATTTTCTCCTCCTGTATTTTAATTTTTGTTGAAAATCCCCAATTTGTAAATCAATGCCTATATAATCTACCTAGAGTGATAGTCATGAAATTAATCAATTAATTACAGTAAGTAAGGAAATTGATCCAGCCAAGGATAGTGCACATCAGAGGAAGGCGTGGAGGGGAAGAGGAGTTGTCCCAATGTAGCCTCATGAAATTCATCAGTTGTTGATCGCTCCTCTGGTCTTGTTGGAGTTGAGGGATGTTTGCAAAATGTAAACACGGTTTTAGTGATTAATTGAAGCAATTTCCTAACATGTTTCATTTATCTACTTGCTATGTCTAATGATTTATATTTCTTTGTGAATCAAGCACTCAAAGAGGGTGTGAGTTGGCTGGGTTGGCCGCCAGACTAGCTCGACATTGCTTTCATCTTTTAGATTATATAGCATCTAAATTATTATTTTATGTGTGAAAGACTTCACTGTTTCAAGTCTCTTTTCCTTCTTCAAGTTAATGTTGTTTAAATTGTTGCAGAGTTTCCCTTCAGCTTTAAAATTCATTGATTTGTTGCATTAAGAAATTATTCCTATTTTTGCTTACGCTTGGGATATTCCTCCACTTGTTCTTATTGGCAAGATTTGCTTATGCGTTGATGAGCTGCAATTGATTTATAATCCAGAATATGAAAACGATGTGAGTGGGTGTGGTTTTGAGGCACTAACAAATCCATTTCAAACTCTACTTAAAAAAACCATATATTACTTGGATATCACAGAGCCAATATTAATGAAATTAAATTGTGTCATTTACTTTCCATTAAACTTTTGGAGAGTTTGCATGATTTATTTTTAGGGCAAGGAAGGCGAGAGATTTACATTAATTAAATTTCTTCCATAAGCTATTTATGCAACATATTTACTTGACGGTGCTTTCAAGTTAACCTTACACAGAATTAGTGCAGGTAGAATTAGTGCAAGAAGAATGGTTTTGAATTGCTTTTCAACTTATTTCAGCATATATAGTCTTTTTGTTATTATGTCGACACTGCTTGATTTCTACTTCAGTTTTCATTCTATTGGCTTGTAATTAGAATTTCCTTTCGCATTGTTAATTGCCTTTTATTTCCCGCATGATTTAATTGTGTGGATTGATTTTTTCTTGAAATCTCTTTAGTTCAGGATCTCATTTATTGATGAGATTAAAATCCAACATAGACTAGCATTTATTTTGCAGGTTGTTAGGGGCTTTCTATGGCATTTCTAGTGCTACGTATCGAAGTTCACACACTATGCAAATTGAAAAATTAAATGCTCGTACATTTGTAGATACTATACTGCACCCAACATATTTGCGCCATTGTTGGGGATGCGCTTAGGTTATTGAGCTTGGTAACTTGTTACAGTTTGGTTTTCTCTTTACCTAGTTTTTTTGCAAATTTTATTTACTTTGAATTTGTTTCCTTCCTCCGTTCTTTTAAGTTTTTTTCTCATTTCTTGTGTGTTGTAAGAACCCCCACTTTATCTATTCAAGAAAGTGCTAACAATATATACCAACTAGCCTGTAAAGGTAAAGAAATGGCATTTTGAGGAATTTTTGAATGAAGAGTTTTAAGGCTAATATCAGTCATTCAATGCACCTACTTCACTAGTTGCCTGGAAAATTCAAAGAAGGAGTCTCAAAGTAGTACATGGAGAACCTTTTTTAGTTTGGTAAGAAATGGAAAACATTGTTACTTTCGAATGTCCTATCAAAGATCTAGGAGTTGCTCAAATGCATAATATTTCCCCATCTATAATACCAAAATTTCATGGTTTGGAAAATGAAGACCTAAATACATTATTGTTTGTGTGTGAAGTACTTTGTAGAGGATATCATTGTTATACTAATTCTCAAAGGTTGCAAGTGTTTCCTCTTACTCTTAAAGAAGAAACTCTCTGATGGTTCATGAGCCTTGGTGGGAACTGCATTCAAACATGGAAAGACATGAAGAATGTATTCTTGGAGAAATATCAAGAATATTGCTAGACTGGTGAATATATTTTTGGAATAAAACAAAGGGAAAATGAAATCTTGGAGGAGTATGTGGATCGATTTAGATACAACCTCCAAATATCAAAACATAAGAATTTGGTAAAACAGACCTTGAAAACGCTCCTACTCAAAGGAATCAAAGATGAATTTTTAGAACCTTTAAATCTGATAGGAGTAGGTGATGTTTCTCACTTACCATATGATGATGTTTGTAAATTGTGTATTAGTTATTCAAGAGGAATCTCCAAGATCGGTAAGAATTCTAGAGAACTTTCTTCTCAATTTTCGGAATCTACTACAAAAATAGGACCTACAAAATATTTTATAAATTTACAATTGGATGATTTGTAGGAAGAATAGGAGCTGTGCAAGGAGGATCATTCAACAAATTATTTCCCATCACTGTCTGGTTTTCAACAGGTATTTAAGGAATCAAGTAAGGAAATAAATCGACCACCAGGTATAACTTAAAACTCATCATCGTTTAATACTTGGATTAATATTTATTGTCCCCAATAGGTTCCTCAACACATCTACAACCCCACAGTTCCGTGGGAGACTTATAATCCTCCTTCGATTCAATAACCCACCATACCCCCATAATGGCCCTCTCCCTCGAGCCATATATTCTCGCAGCCTCAAGGATGGTTTGGAGCCTCCTCTCTAGGGAAACTCCCCATGCAAATTCAGTTACCTGAGCCACAACAGTTGCAATCCCCGTCCAATGTACCATCATGTTATCCCTCTCTATGGTCCCAACCATTTGTGCAACCAAACACTAATTTCAATAATCAAGTTGCACATCAATTTAAAACAGCGATTTTTCCTACTCGCTCCCCTATCAAATGTAATGTTATATCTTTTAGAGAGGGGAGAGTAGTGAATCTTGAAATTTCCCCTATTATGACACAACATTTACCTCGGGAAGAAGGTTTAATCCATAAACCATTAGAGAGGAAATCCATGACTGGAACTTGTTTAGAAATTGTTGTTGAAACTCACAAAGAAGAAAACCGTAGAGTTTCCCTTCCTATACAAGTTGGAGAACCATGAATATGTGGGTCCTATTCAATCACGGTTCCAAGAAATTGCTAGTATAACCCATTATGTCATCATTCAAAAAATATTAGTACGATATCATGTAAGTAAGTTCATTTCTCATACATCGATACACGTTAAAGTGTGCATTTTAAACCCGAGTGTGAGTATATTTAGTATTTTGTTATGCACATGGCTTCATTCGAAGTGTGCCTCCACTTAAAGGTGATATTTCTTTCTTTAAAACTAGGGTAGGATAATAGGAGAATAATGAATAAAAATGCATAACAACACACATGAGCTTGTGATTCCCTAAAAGCAAAACTTTTGAAATTTCTATTATCATGCACTCTCATGGTAAGACTTGTTAGAAGAAATTTACACTTAATACCTCATATTTTAATGTGACTTTGATTGTTGATCAACATGTCGGTCAAGTAAATTATTTAAAGTTACATGTAATACTTTTTCCTATTTTAACAAGTATCATCCAAAAAATCTTTTCAAAATCCTCTTCGAAGGGACCAGTAAGAAAACCTCCTATGGTGGACCACACCGACAAAACTCTAATAAGCTTTTCATAAAGAACCTTGACATGATCAACTCAAGGAATATTTTTGGTCGTTATCTGAGATGTTTCTTAAATAAGTTCTTAGGGTAGCATGACCAACTGCTAAAGAATAGTAACTAAAATATTTTCACTCCATCCTGCACTCTTAAGGAGTATATGTGCTTCCCCACCTATTAAGTAACCCATCTGAGGTTAATCATAATCAGAGTTTTTTTTTTTTTAAACATAAACAAATTAATTGAGGGATAGGAGGCCTCATTGCGAGTCAGCCTACAATGATCATGGGTCCTAAGGAGAATGACATTACCACACTGGTCATCAAGTGAGGGTAGTGGCTTTCAGTTGAAAAGCTGGAAGACAAGAGGTCTCATTGTGAGCTGACTTCTTCATTATTGTTAGCTCTCGTAAATGGCACTCTTGATAGTTGGTTACCAAGCCATGACATCCGCCTTCAATTAACTTCTAAAAGGAGAAAAAAAGGTAAAATATTCCTAAATCACTCTGAATCTATATCTAATAGGTGGGACAAAAGAATTTCATAAGGTTAAAAGGTACCCCTATCATGGCTATAGATGTCTGCTAGCAACAGTGCCATGCCTGTGGTATTAATGTTGAATCTACACTATAATTTACTTGGTTGTTTTCGCTTTCCATGAACTCACTATCAATCTCTCTCAAGATGGCTTTAAAATCCTTCTGTTGTTATACCTTGGATTTCTATCTTTTTGGAATGATTTTTATGGGCATGGGGACCTTTAGAGTAGGTAATTCACTATGCCCAAGAGAGAGGATCTTCAACTATACATGGATAATGGTAAAATTGTCACTATGAGAAGATATTACTATGTCTACTTTTAACACAATGCTTTTAAATCATGTCACTCACACTTATAATGAGGATTTTAAAGTGTAACTTCTGATCAATGATGCCTGCGAGATATTCTTTTGAAATTTTTGAATGTTAGCTATTGTATCCAAGTAATACCAACATTCTTGTGATTTATATTTTATAGCAGTTTTCATTTTAGGCTTTCTTGAAATCAGTTTAAGTAAATAAAGATTCTAGAAGACACTCTATTTTAGAGCAAGCTTTATCTAGTACAGGAAAGCTCATCACAAAAAATTGCAGGAACATAACCTTGAACGCCTAAAAGTGTTTCCAATTTTGTTTTTTTCGAGGACATGACAGTACAGGATTTCCTTGCATGACGAAATGCAAGATGGTCAGCATGGGGGGATGTTGGGTCTCCATTTTGTCCTATTTTTATTTATTTCTCTCATGTTGTCGATTGGATAACTGATTATTTTCGAAGATTATTTGTTACTTCTTTGTTTTAAGAGGATTAAAATAGCATTAATGCGAGTTTCATTGAGGCTTGTATTTTGCAGGATTAAAACTGGTTTATTATACTTTGGGATGTGCCTGCACTAGTGGATTCACATGCCTGCACCATTACACTTACCTGCCTGCACCATGCATTGGGATTCCTACACTAGTTACAGTGAGCTTCCTCCACTATGAAGGATTCCACAACTACATTCATGTTCATGCACTATGAGTCCAATGATTAGGCATTGTTTCTCTTAATTGCTTCACCAGAACACCCTCTATTTTATTAAAGTTTATTTTATCTTTGATGGTATCTTCAATGATGAAGTGATTTGGGAAGTAATATATTTGAGTATTGTTAGCTTGAAGTTGGTGTTACTACAGATGGGCACATGCTACCTCTTCACATGAGGCCTAAGTATATTAGTGCTATGCTTCTATGCTGGTAAGGGGTTGATCGAAATCCTAGCATTTAGATCTTTCCTGAAATTCCAAAAACTAAGTTTGATAGTGAAGGGGGGTCTGTAGCAACTGAGCGGCCTGATGAGAGTAATTTCGCGGAATTAGTATAAGCATATAGCACATAGAATTGGATTAGAACATCTTGAAAACATGCTTTCAAAGCACCTTGAAACTGTAATTAAGTCACGCATCCCAAGCCTTCAGTCATTTATGGACAAATCTATTGCTAATATCGAAGCAAAGTTGAGTCAACTTGGAAGGTTGATTGCTTCTAATGCTGGAGGACAATTGTATGCCTCTTTGGAGATTTGTTGGGCTTTTAACCAAATATTCAAAGAGAACCTTGATGAAAATCGTCGACGTGGTGATAGAATTTACAATGTCTTTGATAATTGACTTCCTGCAACTCTTAAAAGGCTATTGTTTGAGAACACCTTTCAATATAAATGTGAGGAAGCACATTACATAGGAGGATGTCTATCAACCTCATTTGATAGCCCTGAGAAAGGATACACACATCTGATTGAACTTCCTTGAGCACTATAAAACGTCCTATTGTGGCCATTGTTTATGCGATACATTATGTACTCTATGATCTTGCTCATAAAGCACTGACTGAGACAATAGAACTCAAGCAATACCCATCTCTCTACATTGAGGTTGGAAATGTAGCTGTTAATGCCCCTAAAAAATTATGAGATGAGAGCAAGAAATTAGCAGCGAAACTTGTGGAGATGGAATGCAGCTACTTGACTATTTATTTTTTTCGTAAACTTCCTCAAGGTCTAGAGAAGGGTGGAAATCCATCACAATCGGTATTCGATCGATATAATGAGAGTTTCCTTCACAGAATTGGAAACAATGTATTGGCATATGTGAACACGGTTTGGATTATAGTGTCGAAAATGAGGTGTCAAGGACAGTAAACTAATTTTCTAGATGGAGAGCCCAGATATTCAAGTATCCTGGTTGAACATACCGATCAATTTCTCAAGAAAATGACCACAACCACATCAACGTTGGAGTGAACGCAATGCTCTACCCTAATCTATGCCACGTGGTTATGATACAATGTAGCACCCATCCTACGTGGATTCCACCAACAACACTACTCCAAGAAAAGAGGAACAACTTGCCAGAAACAATTCATATTTTGAAATTTAGTTACAAACTCCATTTTATTCCTGGGGAATTGTTACGATTCACAATATGCTACTCCTATATTTTAATTGGCTACTGAAAAGCCCCAATTTGTAAATCGATGCATATATAAACTGCCTAGTGAGATAGTCTAGAAATTAATCAATTAATTATAGTAAGGTAGGAAATCAACCCAACTAGGGATAGTGCGCATCAAAGGAAGGCATAGAAGGGAAGAGGATTTGTCCCAATGTAGCCTCACGTAATTCATCAGTTGTGCATTGCTCCTCTAGTATTGTTGGAGTTGAGGGATGTCTGCATAATGTAAACGTGGTTTAATTGATTGAAACAATTTCCCAACATGTTCCATTTATCTACTTGTTATGTCTAATGATTTCTATTTCTGTGTGAATCAGGCACTCAAAGAGGGTGTGAGCAAGTTGGGTTGGTCACCAAACCATCTCGACACTGCTCTCATATTTTACATTAAATAACATCTAAATTATTATTTGTGATGTGAAAGAGTTAACTGTTTCAAGTCTGTTTTCCTTCAAGTTAACGTTATTTAAATGGTTGCAACATTTCCCTTCAGCTTTAAACTTCATTGATTTGCTACATTAAGAAATTATTCCTGTTTGTTCTTATGCTTGGGATATTCCTCTAGCTGTTCTTATTGACAAGATCTGCTTATGCGTTGATGAGTTGCAATTGATTTATACTCCGGAATATGGAAACAATGTGACTGGGCATGGTTTTGAGGCACTGACGAATCCATTTAAAAATCTGCTTACAAAAACCATATATTATTTGGATGTCGCTGAGCCATTGTTAATGAAAGTAATTTGTGTCATTTACTTTCTATTAAACTTCTTGAGAGTTTGCAAGATTTATTTTTAGGGCAGGGAAGGCGAGAGATTTACATTAATTTAATTGATTTCATAAGCTATTTATGTAGCATATTTACTTGACGATGCTTTCAAGTTAACCTTACATAGAATTACTGCAGGTAGAACTAGTGCAAGTAGAATGGTTTTGAATTTATTCCAGAACTTAAAGTCTTTTTGTTATTTTGCAGCACTGCTTGATTTCTAGTTTAGTTTTCCTTTTGTTCACTTGTAATTAGAATTTCCTTTCGCATTTTTAATTTCCTTTCATTTCCCACATGATTTAATTGTGTGGATTGATGTTTTTTTGAAATCTCTTTAGTCCAGGATTTCGTTTATTGATGAGAGTAAAACACAAGATAGACTAGCATTTATTTTGCAAGTTGTTAGGGGTTTTCTATAGCATTTATAGTGCTGCATCTCAAAGTTCATGAACTATCCGAATTGACAAATTAAATGTTGGTAAACTTATAGACCCTATACTGCACCCCACAACTTCTTTGATGTTATAGAAGAAAAAAATTGTTGATATCCCTAAGTTAGAAGGGAGCATGGTTAGAAGAAAAGAGTACATGTCCCCAATCAAGAGGGAGGCGATATTATGAGTTATGATGGATACCTTGTAGAATAATTTAGAGAATGAATAGAACTGCAATGTATTTAGGATGTATATGTGTTGATAAATAACTAAAATAAAAAAATCTTATGAATAGTTGAATATGAATAAGATGATTGAAAACCCCAGAGGTTTGTTTTTACTAGTATGTGTATGTTTGAAATTTTATTGTCGATTGGGGTTTGTGTTTAAACAAGTAAATCTCTCCATAAATAATGATGAACACTTGGGAAGAATCCTTGAATAAATGGATATATCTAGTTATTAGGGAGAGATGAAGCATCTAATGAGGGATGCTTCTAAGGACATCTAGCCAGCCTATGTGTTTATGTCTATATCCCAAAGATGAATGGTGGAATTAGTCATGGAGATTTGACCTTCAATACACACCTAGATCCCTAAGTTGATGGTTAGCAAGTAAGCTTGATGGTACCTAGACTGGATGAAAGCTTGAGTCCATCTTAGTCTCACCCAAATACATTACCATGGTTAGGCATCTAGTATGCAGCATTGAGTGTGCTAGAACTCTTCGTAGTTTATTTTAGAGATCATCCGTGTACCTCTATATATTTGTAATTATGAGTACCTCTGTAGTTAAGAGGGATTGTTGAAGAATGTATCTGGTGTCTGTACTAATAATTTTATTTGATACATGATGTAATTTATTTATCAAAATAAAGAAAAAGAAATTTTATTATTAAATAAATTGACTTATTAAAGTATGGGTTCCATGCTTGGGTCAATTGTTTATAGGAAAAATCCTCCATTGTAGGCTTCTAGGTTTTATGACAAGTGTCCTTGTCAATGTCATAATGTAAAGAATCCTTCTTGGGATTTATTTGTCAAGAAAGAAATTATTTTAATGTAAATTAGTTCTTCTAGGCATCCTCCACCAAGTCGGTTTCAAACTAGACAAGTCGGCCTAAACTAAGGGGCATAAACACCTATATAAAGGCATCAACTTGACCTCATTTGGAGCACTTACTTAGGAAGTTCAATTTGTATCTTCTAGGCCAAAAAAAGAGTGAATTTCAATGGAAAATGGGAAGAAGGCTATCGAAAAGGAAGAAGGTCTCTCTCAAGCACTACAAGTCGAAATTATCTCTCTCTCTCTCTCTCTCTCTCTCTCTCTCTCTCTCTCTCTCTCTCTCTCTCTCTCTCTCTCTCTCTCTCTCTCTCTCTCTCTCTCTCTCTGTCACAGACACACACACACACGCACACACACACAGACACACACACACACACAAATGTGTGAATTTTTTGAGTTGCTGGAAGAGACGAAATTGTAATTCTACTGCTGGGTCAAATTTCTATTGGTGGGGTTGAAAATTTGTAGTTGGGAAGTCGAATTTTTGGACTATTGTTGGGTTCAAGCTGCTGGATAAGAAGAGACTACTAGATCATCTTGGAGGGATTAATTGGTGGAGGAAGTTATATTGGTCTAGGGTATTGGTCCATCTCATTTTTAGTTACTGAAGGAAGAGTTCTTGACTGAGTTTTCCCCTATATAGGGGTTTTCACCATGGCTGATTGCCTACATATGATGTCCCCAATATTTGTGTTTTGGTTTTGGTAATTTCTTGATGAACTAAGATAAAAATAAACATAAGAAAGATAACAATAATTCAAATATATCACAAGTAATTATCAACTAGGTAAAATATTTCTTCCTTTCTGATTTTGTAATAGAAAATTGGTTAATAATATCTATCGAGAAAATCATGCTCCCTCTCTAAACTTGACAAGGCTAAATCCTCAAAAAATATATGAAGGAAGACAAAAGGGATTTTTTTTCAACTATATAACAAGCATAGAAAGGGGAATAAATGTGGTGAGGAGAAATTACTCTACATAGACTATGAAGATGAAGAATATAAAGAAGTGGAAACTCCATAGGATCTAGAGCTATAAGAATCTTCTCCAACAATCTCGTGTCATGCATTAGACAACATTAGTACTCCAAAAACCCTCAAGATAGAATGATATATTAGAAATAGAAAGGAAATAGTATTAAATGATTTAGGTAATACTCATAACTTCATCAATTAGAAATTGGAAAAACTCCTCAAATGATTTTGTTTATCCAATACCAAAATTTCAATTAAAAATTGCAGATGGAGGTACTATAAATTTCTCATAGAAGTGTCATAATATTAAGATGAATAAGGGGGATTATTTGTTGGTTAATTCCATGATTCTAATCAAAATGGGTGGTTCTAATGGTTTATTAGGGTTCCATTGGTTACAATAATTGGGAACAATAACACTTAATTTTCAAGATACCTTCACAAGCTTCTTCTCAAATGGAAGGGAAATTTAACTTAGAGGTATCCAAGAGAAATTTAGTAAAGTGATAAGCTCTAATAGCATGGAAAAATTTATAGGAAAGGGACACCATTGTGTAATTTCACAATTTTTTTCATTATATGTTCAAACATCTAAATCCTCTGCTCTAAGGAATCTGGATAGATCCCTAAGGGTCTTCCACATATCTAATATCATGACCATGCTATTCATTTGCAACCTAGAAGTATACAACTTAAGTTTAGTCCTTACATGTAGCCACATGCACCAGAAACTACGATTGAGCATATGGTTCACGAAATGTTAGAGGAAGAAATCATTCAACCTAGCTAAAGCGCTTTCTCTTTAGCAATGGTGATGGTTATTAAAAAGTATGGTTCAAGGTGCATGTGTACAGATTACACAGAACTCAATAAAATGACAATCAAAGATGAGTTCCCCATTACTATCATTAATGAGTTATTAGATGAATTGAATAGAGATTTTTTTTACTAAGTTGGATCCTTTTTTTGGATACCATCAAATTAGAATAATGCAAGAATACATTCACAAGCAGTCTTTATAACACAAGAAGGTAATTGCAATTTTTTGGTTATTAAATTTGGGGCTATAAATGTTCCTTCAATATTTCAAATCTTTATGAATTCTATTTTCAGCCCCTCAGAAAATTTTTGTTAGTATTTTTTTATGACATAATAATCTAAAAAAAAATATCTTGGGAAGACCATGTACAACATGTTGAAAGGATCTTAACACCATTGGAAGAGAAACAACTATATGCAAAGCCTTCCAAGTGTCACATTCGTATTCAAGAAGTGGAATATGTTGATCATATTGTATTATATAAGGATTCAAAGCTGAGTTCGAGAAGAATTAAAGCTACGATGGAATAACCAATCCCAAATACCTTGAAGAAACTTAGATGGTTCTTAGCATTGACGAGATATTGGTACAGGTCTTTCAATAATTATGGTCAAATGGTAGCACCTATAAAAAAATTATTGAAGAAGGAGGCATTTTCTTTAACTAAAGAGGAAACCAAATATTTTGAAGAACTTATAGAGGCTATGTGTACAACTCCCATCTTGGCGACACTCGACTTCACAAAAGCCTTTATTGTGAAGTGTGATACATGAAGCCATGGAATTGGTATAATTTTGATGCAAGAAAGAAATTATCTTTCCTTTAAAAGTAATGAATTGAAAGGAAATAAATTATTTAGGGCAATATATTAAAAGCAATATTGGCCATACTACATGTACTTAATAAATGGAATTCATGTCTAATAAAAGGACACTTAAAAGTAAAGCCAGATCATGATAGTGTCAAGAACTCCTTGGAGAAAATACTATCACTAGAAGAGATGAAAAATGGGTCCAAAATATGTTGCTTTATGACTTTTAAATTATCTAAAAAATGGAAAGAAAATAATATCGTAGATGTGCTCTTGAGGAAAGAGGAAGACACAATTTTTTTAGTATTTGTTAATTCCATTCCACAATTTGACTATGTGGAAGAATAAATGATAGAGTTGGAGAAAAATGGGAAGATAAGAAATATCATATAACAACTACAAGAGGACCCAAATGTAGTAGAAAAATTTATGTGGAAAAATAATTTGTTAAGGTATCAATATATTTTATGCTTCTGTAATAATTATCAACTCAACTCGAAGGTGTTTACATAATTATGCATTTCTCTTATAGGAGGACATCGATGGTTCTTAAAGACATACTAGAAGATCAATAAATATTATTTTTGGGAATTCTTTAAAGTAGATGTGAAAATGTTTGTGGAAGAATGTGTGGTATGCCCACAAAATAAGGGAGATAAAAAAAAGGTTCGAGGGCTCCTTTAGGCATTAGCCATACCAAGGTAGTGTTAGGAAGAAGTTTCAATGGTTTTTATTACAATTTTTCCCAAATATGAAAGAAATTGTCATTATGGTAGTGGTATATTGAATGACAAAGTATGTCCATTTTTTTCTCTTAATTCTCATCCTTTAAAGAAATTATAGTGGAAAAATAATTCAAGGAAATAATCCAAAATATACAGGGAATACCAAAGATTATTTAAATGAAAAAGATCCAATTTTCAATAGATTTGGGCTAAATTTTTTACTTTTTTGGATCCTCAATTAGCTCACAACTCATCTTACCATCCTCAATATTATAGGGAAATTGATATTTTGAATAAATGTTTACAAGTATATCTACGTATATTTGTATCTTAAAAACAAAAAAAATGGGTCAAATGGTTTCGCTTGGCATAAGTGTGCTACACTACATACATCCGTACCTCATCAAAAGTGTCACCATTTATGGAACTTTATGCATATCATCTTCCATCCATCACATCACCCATGAAAGGGACTATAAAATCTCCAGTAGTAGAGGATCACATACAACACCAATAAGAGGTTCTCAAACTATTAAAAAGAAATTTGGTTATAGCACAAAATTAGATGTAATAATATCAAAATCATATTGGAAGGGAATTTGAAGTGTGGGGTTGCTATTTGTGAGACTATAACCATATAAAGAAATTACCCTCAAGAAATAATTGGGGGAAAATAAATTAGCACCAACGTATTGTGGTACTTATAAGATTTTGTAGAGGATTGGAAGTATGGCTTATGAATTTTATTTTCCTCTATCTTCTTGTGTGCATCGAATATTTCCATATTTCATGCTTAAAGAAGGTAATTGATCATAATATCCTAGTCCAGACTAATCTACCAATTATTAATTCAGAAGGAAAAGTAATATTAGAACTAGAAACAATATTGTAAATAATGAATAAGGAGTTGATATATCAAACAATTAATGAGAAACTCGTCAAATGGAAGAACTTGCTAGTGGAGGAAGTGACATGCGGAGATAATTTGTTCATGTAGAAACACCCAAAGATAATCAAGTGTTGAGGACAACACTCCTTTGAAAATAATGGGCATGATAAACCCTATATAAGAGCCATGTGAACCATAAAACCCCTTATTAATCCCTGTATTTTGAGTGATTACAATTCTATGTTATACTGTATGAATGATGGAAATCTCTCATTGTCCCATTTAAATATAATTATTCCCTTTTTCTTATACACACACACACACACACACACACAAACACACACACACACTAAGGATAACTAGTCTTAATATTATCAAAAAATATAATTAATCAACTTATCCAAATAATTTATCGAAATCCTATATTGAGATATTTTTAAAAGTTGTAAAAAATTATACATCTTCCTTACATAGTCAAGACTGAAATATAAATTTCTTTTTATTTTAATTACTTTATTTTTTCAAATAAGATTAAATACGACATACATTTTTTTAGACTTGATGGTGATATTAAGAGGCCTAGTGAGAATGGAATTGTTTATGTTTTATAATACGTATAATTAAAAGTAACTAGATATCTATATCCATTTTTATTTTTTATCATAACTCAAATTGCTTGTTTATTTAAAATGTACTTTATTTTTATTTTTCAAAATACACATATCAATTGACATGGAAGGAATTACGAATATCCCTAATATTGGGAATTACATATCTCCCTTATACTAGGTGATATCTCCCTTATACTAGGTGGAAGAATGCATCCCTCAGCACAATTATGTGGAGAAGGGTGTATTTCTTCGACCAACTACTAGAGATGAATGACAAATTCATTTTCATTGTCAATGAATCTATCTTTCTCATTATGGATTTTCTGAAGTTGAATGATTGTAGAAATATGTTAACTATGAAATGAATAAGTGAATTGTGTTAGAAACCTTGAACAGTTTGGAGAAAGGGGGGTTGGGGATGGGGCGGGGTGAATTAGTACTTTGTCTTATGAACAAGTTTTTCCCTTTATTAAACTTTAACTGAATCACAGATTTATTTTTTAGCACATAAAAATTATATGCATTTGAGAGCATATCAATAACCACAGTCATATGAGCAACAAAATCAATAAGCATATAATCAGGACATCAACAATGCATGATTCATAAACCATCAAAACACATAACAACAACACATCAATAATCACACATGTGGACACTAGTTGTAATGTGGAAACCAAAAGGGTAAAAACCACCATCGATATATAGTTTTCTCCATTGCCCCTTCTATTATATGAAAAAATATTTTACATAAGAATTGACCACCACTAGTGTGTAAGCCTCTACTCACAAAGAGATATGAGCCACCACTCACTCGAAATACACCACTCCCATAAACTATGCAGGCCAACACCCTCACTAATTTTTGATCCACCACTGAAAGGAAACCTCTACTCCTTAAGTAAGATCTCCATCCACCACTAGAAGGATTCCACTACTCCCTAGACAATCCACCACTCATATTCAAGCCTCTACATAAAACAATGAAGCCCCAACCTTCAAACCCTCATGGAATTAATTTCAAAATATTTCATACTGGGCCCATATACTCAACATAAAAACAAGCGTGAACCTCTTTTCATCAATTTTAAAACTAGGTTCACAACATACAATAAGCACATCAACTGAATGGTGTCTCTTTAACAAAGTCTTTTTTCAATAACTAATCCTATCACATACACGATAGCATATATAAAACCCCTGCAACACTATGACAAATTTGATATACAAAGCACCACACATCAATCCTCCTACGCACACACTCTCAACCTAACTCAATCAACAACATAACAGTTATGATAAAAAAACTCAACCCTAAAAAATAATATGCAACATACAAATAAGTTATGGCTCTAACATACACAACCATATTAGCAAGTCAAACCCTCACACAAACAACTTTCGTCCTAATGCAACCACTAACATACATAAACTCCTTCAACATCACCATGCATCAAAAATTTTACATACATCCTCTCAATTCATCTCGATCAGTAACATCATAGATCTAAAAATGTGAACTCAACCATATAATAAAAATGTTATAGCCATACAAATGAAATCTTTTCACTGCAATCAAATACATTAGGAAACCCCCTAAAAATCCCATCACTTTAACTCTACATACAACTAATCTTTAGTCATGATTTCTACGCACAACAAAAGATTTGTATTAGCTATCGATCCATGCACACTTTGTACAATAGTACAAAGATATGTTCTTGTAAACTCACTCGTCTCAGCATTGGATCTTAATTTACTATCATAAGCCTCTCACTTAAAAGCGTTGACCTCTCCATCACAAAGCTTCCTCCTATAAATTAAAAAATGAAGTGAAATGATTAAATAATATTTGCATTCATATATGGAGACCCAGATACTATTGTTCATACTTCGACATGCTCCTTAGATAGATCTAGCCACTAACTTCACTTATTGAGAAAGATTCTTTACTTTAACCACCTTCTAGAAGTTAGTTAACCCTTTTCTCACCTTTTAACAAAAAACCTCAACAAAAGCATCAGAAAAACTTGTAAGAACATGTGAGGTGCATGCATAATCCAGGGAAAATCACCTACAAACGCAGTCGCTACAAACAATTCTAGCTCCTAAAGACTATAGTTTTAATCCTTCCATTGGCTTCCTAGAGGTTGAGAGCCTACAACCACTCTATATAGGTCTAACTCCGAACAACTATAATAGCACATGCATTAATTGACATTAAACTTGTAGCTCAGCTTTAGGAGTAACCCTGATACATCAAGAAAACCTTCCATAATCAATTTGACATCATCACGATATGGATAGAGCTCAAAACAAGACATCAAACTAATGACTACATGGCATACATCATGGGACCTCCATCTTGTGGCTCAGCTTTTCCAGAACTTGTCTAGAGTCTCAAGAGTCTCCAACAAGTGTCCAAACATCCCCAACACAATGACCAATAACACAATTTGAAGGAGATTATAATGCCAAATACATCTGCATTAAGTGAGCAACATGGAAGCCTATTTGAAAAACCACTTCAGTATGAACCAAAATCTCTACATCAAACCAACCTCTGCATTTAATCCATGTCTAATAGATCAACATACAAACGATAAACCATGAGAGCTACCATCATGAGGTTCACATCAATGATATGACAGATAATACTAAGCCCCTATTGACATCAATGTTAACAAATTGGGTTGGAATGTGAATTGAATTTATTTCAAGTAGTTTATGAGATATGATTATTGTGATATGTAATCAAATTGAATTCTTAATGTCACGAACTACAAATTTATATATTTATATATCTACATAATCTATATTTATTTATAAAAAATACGCATGTTTTACGGTATAGAATTTAAGAAAAATACATTTCTCTGCTTTTTGAGAATTGTATTTTGTGAAAAAGGTTGATTGGGCTTGTGAATTGATTTTTAATATTTAAATCATAATGTCGTAAACCATAAACTAATATCACTAGTCAATCAAATCAATAAAAAAAATTACATTTGGATAAAAAACATATTTTCTTAACCATCCTTGCCAACAAAAGGATTTTCCAATACTTTCAATTGTTTGCGTTGACAATTATATGCAAGAAACGAGGATGTATCTGGTCTTGAAATATTATCATGACATTGTGATTATAAATTGGGTTGCAGGATACTGATATATTGTGGTTCCGGGACCCCTTCAAGAGGTTCTCGCCAAGCGCAGACATTCATTTCGCTGCAGACAAATACAAAGGTTACTCACACGATCTCCAGAACCTCCCCAACTGTGGCTTCTTGTACGTTCGCTCCAACCAACGGACAATCAGTTTCTTTAAGTTCTGGTATCAGTCGAGATTAACCTATCCTGGACAAAACGAACAACAGGTCTTAAACCTGATCAAATCCCAGGAGATCCCGCAGAGATGCCTTGAAGTCATATTCCTGGATACAGAATACTTCAGAGGGTACTGCCAGAAAAGCCCGGATTTGAAGCAGGTGTGCACCGTACACGCAAACTGCTGCAGAGGACTGGAGCCGAAGCTCCATGATCTGCGAAACACGCTCTCCGACTGGAAAAGGTATATGATGCACAGCCATCCAACACCGGGTCATCACGGCGTCAAGAAATTGCACTGGACACCTGCAAAGGCATGCAGGCGCACCCGACACTATCGGCACTTTTGGCGTCGATGGTTTCCTTAACCCATCAATGTCATTCATGAGAGTAACTTAGAGCAGTGTAAAGCTGGGCTCTGAAAATATTCCAAACTGTCACTCTCTATTAATTTGGTTTATAGATGTTTATTATTTGTGTGTCATGTTCATGGGTTTGTTGTCATAGTGTTTGTTATGGTACGAGAGCAAGCAATAATTTTAATTCTTAAAAGAAGATTGTAGTATTTTTTTTATATTGTTTTTTTTGGGTTCATTTGAGAATAAATTAGGAAGAAGAGATGCAAGTGGAGATTTAGATGCTATTAAGAAATAATTGCAATTGCAATGCACAGAGATCTTTATTTGCCAAGTGTCAAGGACAATGAATTTTTTCGATGGAGAAGGGTTTTCTAGTCCAGGAAAAAGTAGTGGAAAAGGGATTTCTATTCCGGAAAACAGATGTGTATTTTGTGTATTTGATGACACCCATCCAAAGCCAAGCTCTCCCATGGTTAACAAAACTGGAGTTAAAAAAAATAGAAGAATGAAGGTAATGCAACATTGATTTGTGTTCGCTACTACTTTTTTATACCACTATTGGTTGCTTTGGACCTTAATTTCTTTTTCGCAAATATATCAAAAATCGTTTTTGAGAATATCTTATAAGCTTAAAAGGATCAATTATACATGAAAACTAAAAGTTAAATATTAATATCACCCTTTGAAAAATTACATGTTTATCTTAAACGTGTAATTGTGCACTTAGTTAATTAAAAAATATATTAATATCACCCTTTGAAAAATTACATGTTTATCTTAAACGTGTAATTGTGCACTTAGTTAATTAAAAAATCATCTTTCAGAACAACTTAGGAGTTGAGAAGCATCAAGTATACGTAAAAACTAAAGGTTAAGTGTCGATATCACTATTTGAAAAACTAAATGTTTATCATAATTTTATGAAATGTGTGATTATGCACATAGTTCCTTAAAAGGAATTGAGATATTAACAATGATGTCGGGAAATCCAACGGTTCACTCAATGAAATAGTTATTTCAAAAAGCTTTTTTTAAGTCAATTCAGGCCTATATTAGTACTTAACTATATTTAATGAAGGTAGGTAATGTTATGGTGCAACAATTTATTGAAGAATTATGATCTCAGTTAACTTAAAATTTTCTCTTGAATTAATGTGTTGTTTTAATGTCCAAATTTGGTGTCCATATAACCATTTCGTAGAGGAAAACATTACTAAAATCCGTCTAGATTTTATAAGACAATTTTATTTAAGGAGCCAAGAACCTCCCAAAGAGTTAGCATTGGAGGCCATCTTTAATTGTACTGAGTAAAATTTTCATTTTGTTTGTAGTTTTTTTATTGGTGAATATAAAGATATAATTTTAATTTTCCCCAAATAGCTTTTTACGTATCAAAATGCATTTTGATTTTGTTTAAAATTAGCTATTTGAAATAATAAATATTGATTTTATAATAGTGGTATTATTTGGGTGGTTGTATAGTGTGTATGATAATTGAAAGGTGAAATATCTAATTTTATTTTCTTTATCGTATTTGTCACCCAAAACATGAATCCCTTAATAGAATAATAATGCAAACTTAGTGCCAATCCTAAAAAGAATTCCTAGTATCATAATAGTGTTATTTCTTTCACTTTACTATGGGAGCATTTCCATTGTTAGGGAAAACAATGCCCAATGTTGAAATGGTTTTTGTTTCTTTCACATCAACATTAGAGAATTTCTACTGTTTGGGGGATCCTCAATACTACTTCCCATCATATTATTTGAGGTATTTAATCATACAACAAATTAGAGAATGAAGTTTGCTTGAGGTTTTTATTTTATAAATGGATGTTTTGTGTATGATTAGTGCTTATTCTTATATTTGGTAATGGGTCAACTTTAGATGAGGGCTTGCATTGTCTTCTAGTGGGCACACTTATGAAACATAAGAAATATATCTTTTAGTTGTCTTCAACGGAATTTGACCCTGAATTGAATAAGAAAATGAAAGTATAGACCCAATATAATACTATTGATAATATAGCAAGTGAGGGAATAAGAAGATGATGTTAGATTATTGATAGATATGGTGTAGTATGCCCATTCATATAATGATCATTAAAGGCATTCTACTCTCACAAAGAACATATGAACAGATTAGAATAACCTCATTGGTTGGTCTTATTTATACTTGAGATCAAGATGTAAAATCGCCAATGTGGTGATGAATTTAGATTATTATACTCTATCCAAGTGGAAATCCATCATAAATACATATATATAAGTGATGAAGAATGTAATGACTATTTTGTCTTAATACAAAGGTGGTTTCATTGGTCTGCCACTACTTCTGGTTGTTTTCTCTTCTCTCTCTCTCTTATATATAATATAACTAGTAGATATATTATGAATCTTCTTGGTGTATTGATTTGATGGTAACTTATTAATGCAATTCAATCAATTACAACATTGTTTCTGTTGTTTCCATTTCTGGAAGCGAATTCAATCTAGTAATGAACACACAAATTATGAATCTAGAAGAGATACAAGAGTGGTGGAAAATAAATATTAACAACTATCTAAGGAATTACACATGAATCCATTGTTATTAGAAAGCGAAAAGTCACACTTTTTCATTGAGACTCATGAGAAATTCATTGATTCAATCCTTGTAGAACTAAAGAAATACATTGGCCAACCTTCTAATGTGTCAACATATCACTAACGAATGGTTAATATCAAATATTATCAACAATGGGAGAAATTTGCACAAGTGGATAAAAAATATACTTCGGTATTTTTTCAAGAAACAAGTAGTTGAACACTACAAATTTTTCAAAAAGATTAAAGAGAAATTCTACATGGATTTGAACAAAGGGCTCTTATCTACAATACCTTCTTTATTGTAAAAATTCTTGATATGCAAGAGCATGAAAAATATAGTTCAATATCGAGTACCACAATGTGAATCATTGAACTCCAATGAGGAAGAGAGACAAATTGTTTACAAACAACTTTTAGGACCTCATTGCAAGGAATAAAGAAAAGTTGGGGATTATCTTCCAAAAAAATAATCATGTTCATGTTGTTGTTCCCGATTTTCAACCGAGAGTAATATGGAGCTGAAAATGGAGGGATAACCATCCATGAGATAGTTATAAATACTTGAAAGGTCGACCAATGACAAGTCAATATGGGTGGAAGAAATTCAACTACAAAGATGAAAGATAATACACTTGACGAAGAGTCTATTAAAAGAATGAAAATACATGGTTTATTATAAACCATCTATCAACATACAAATCATAAAAATAGAAAAATGGAAAAAGAGAATATAAGAGATCTGTGATGTAAGAATGTCATCTGAGTCGAGTTGAAAAGCACATATCGAGTGGAAAATCAGTAGAGCATGAGACTCATCTCAGGATTGAAAAGGACATCCAAGTTGGACATACATAATTGCAATGACTCTAGAAGTAGAGAAATCTCCAATTAAGCCTAATTCCATTGGAAATCGATAGTATGGAAATTGATGGCCTACTTTTCTCTACGTGACAAATTTTGGTATAACTTTCCTATAGCCAAATAGTTACAAATATATACAAACCAAGGATATTTAATAAAGATTACAAATAAATGTTCATCTAGAAAATTATCATCTACAAGAATTGTTTCACCTTCATTATGGACTCATGAAAGAAAATATGCAACTCTGTTTTCTTGTTAAGGTTTATCAAAGATTGTGATATTGAATTCTAGTAGTAAAATAATCCATGCAGTTATTCTTCCATTGTGTACTGGTGTGCTCATCAAATATCAGATGGAAGAATGATCAATATGGATAAAGGTAACATAAACATTAATGTAGTGCCTAATGTAGTGCCATAAGTATCAGAAAGGGATTTGATACATTTTGTTCCAAAAGTATTTCCAATCTAGTGTATCAAACATTAGTAGATATGGGCACAAGAAGAGACTAATGTGGCTTTCTTAAAATAATCTCTTTAGAAAGTTTCTACTTTAATGTATCAAAGTTATTTGGTAAGGAATATTCCAAAAAGACTCACTATTTCTAAAAAGAAGTTTAAATAGTGATGAGGCTATTTATAAATTATTTTCTATGAATTGTGCATTGCATGGCTAAAGAAAGTTATTACAACCTTTTGGGTCCTAGGTATTGGAATTTTAGTAATAACTTCTATATTTTTGGGATCAAATTTGATTTTTCACATTAAATATAGTGACCCAAAACAATTTTTTTAGTGAATAACCTGGACATTTTTTTTACTTAATGAAAGATAAGTTCCTCGACATCTAATAAGAATCTTTTAAATATTTTTCAATGCTTCCTCAGAAGTATTACCATTATTTTTATATATTATATTATATAATATATATATATATATCTATATATATATATATATATATAATGTCATGGATCAAGTTAGAGAAAATACCTAAAACAACTTATTCAAAAGTAGCAAGATCACTGCATAACTTGAAAGATAATACTATATAAGAATAAGTGTCTAATGGGTATGTGAATATTGTTTTATCCTTATTTTCTAGAGTGATTTGGATATGATTATAATCATTAAAATTATTATTGAAAGAAAAATAATTTTTCCCACTGATGTATCTAAAACTTAATCTATGAATGAAAGAGAAAAATGGTCTTTGAAGATAGCTTTATTTAGTTCTCAATACTATATAAAAACATACCATTTACCATTATTTTCGGGAGCAATTTCTAATGGTGATGTCCATTGACTAAAAAAATATATATATTATATAATATTCACATTCAATATTTTTTTCAACCCTTCTTTACAATTTCATTTAAAATCAGATTCATATGTCTTTGGGGTTATCTAATAGGTTTATAATTTTCTTGAGTAGAAATATGGTGCATACAAACTAGGATTAATTTCTCACCTATTCATGTACTTCAATGCAAATGCACTAGAATTTTCTTGTAATGTTTGAATTAATTGTGAATTTTGAGATTGCTCAAATTTAGAATTAATATTCAAAGTTTTTCATTGCTTAATATCTACAAGAGTTATACAAGGTTTGATATTTAATTGATAAAAAAATAGAATCAAATAACATTGAAAAACATTCCATAGTACGATTTTCTTAAGAAAATGATTGAAGATATGATCATAATAAGATTGTCCTAGGCCAATATATTAGAAAAAATGATAATGGTTAATGAAATTGGTAATTTGATTTTCTTCAATATCTCCTTGGAAGCCCATAGTTTGTTTTATTGTAAAAGTTGATTGTAGTATTTTTTCATCACTATTATTATCACCAATCCATTATGAATCTATCATGCATTTATCTCTATTTTAATATACATTGAACTAATTTCCCTTAGTGACTTCCTCAACAAACGTTCCAAAACTGTCAAGTAACATAATTATTTTTAAATTCCTTAAACAAATTATTAATATGAACTCAAAGCTCATTATTTGCAATAATTAGTTATGCAAAAAGTGAAGTAATGATAACATTATGTTTAAGCTAAACGTGCTACAAAAACTAAAATATTCTATGATCTAGAAATCACTTTTATATCATCCAATACAATTTTTAATTATGCACAAGAATGGTAGCTTCTATAACTATCATGAATGAAATTTTCTAAACTAATAACCAAGTTTTAGTTAAATTTGTGCTTGGATTTATTAGGGTTTTAAATTATGCTTTCTTTTGTACATCCAAGCATGTCTGGTTCTACGGGAGGGTGATAACCCCCTCCTTCAATTAGATTGTCTTAACAATGGATAATAATGATAGAACTATTGAAATTCTCCTCCAAAATCCTTATCATTCACACCATTTTTAAATCTTAGCTAGACGTAATGGAGCTTCTGTTCAGTCAAAGAAATCATTGCTTCGAGCATTTTGGAAAAGTAAAATTCAAAGTTGTTTCTTACCAAAATAAATTTAATATCCAAAGTATAAGATTAGATCTAACAATATTATAATATTATAGAATACATACAGATAACATTTTGGAAAAGTAAAATTCAAAATTGTTTTTTACCAAAATAAATTGAATATCTAAAGTATAAGGTTAGATCTAATAATATTATAGAATACATACAGATAATGCAAGATCATGCTCTAATCTACAAGTTCATTAGATTATGGCTCTCTAAATTAATTGGATCTAATATATATGAAACCTCAAGGGACAAATACGTTTGGAGCTAGGAGAAAAAGTCTTCTTCATATTAATTTTTTCCAACTTGGAAGATAGAATAACGGTTTTGGAATTAAGGCCTTATTTTTTGATAATGGAATTAAGGCCTTATTTTTTGATAATGTGGGGCTCTTTATGTGAATTTAAAAAGAGTGACACAATTGTGAGAAGGAATATTACCTTGCTTCTATAGTATGGTTTTGACTCTTTTCGGTTTTGACTCTTTTCTCTTGCAAAAGAATATTGGGAAGAAGAAATTTTTGAAGGAATTGTCAATGCCAATGGTAGCTTGTCAAGATTTTTGAGAGAAATACACATCGTATATAAAGATCTATGTCTATATGTAAATTTCACAACTTCCTAAAATTTTAATAAACATTGTTTATTATCGAGATAATCTTTAGAAACACACTTGATTATGAAAATGTCTTATTAGTCCTTGCCCCTTCGGGCTGCAGGGACTATAGTAATCGATTCGGGACTATAGTAATCGATTCGGGTAGTTAGCATTACTTAGACACGAGAATCAATAAAACTATTTCAATCGAAAACAAAGTTTCTTGGAATAACACGAAAACCAATACAATATTTTTTAAACCAATACAATATTTTTTATTTGTTTATGCTTTTAACCAATCAATTTTTCATCTTATTTAGCCTCAAACGAGGTATGCAGGCTCAAAAGTTAGGCCAAAGCTTACGGTAGACGACCATTTCAAACGCCATTTCAAATCCTATGAAATAATGCTGAATTAATGTTAGCATTAAATCTTAAACATTTTATGTTAAGGCATATATATACATTGGCCTATGGCCATTCCAACTACTCTTCCAATACACCATGTACTCCTGCCACTGCATATACCATCGTTACCACCGTTGCGTGTACTCCTGCCACCGCATATACCACGGTTACCACCGTTGCATGTACACCTGCCAGCACATCTAATAGGTGCTGGCTCCTATGGCCGTTCCAACTACAGAACGCTTATTCTCTGCATATTTGAGCTTATTCACTGCATATTTGAACTCACCGTCCCCATTTTTGTTTTGTTATCTTCAAAACTGGCCAGTCCTGGATCGTCGTGTGCCTCTTCTACGTACAGAGAGGTCTGCCTTTTCTACAGACAGAGACAGAGAGGTCAAACGCAACGCGCAACATCTGGGGGCAGAGCCTGCACATGTGATGATTTCATGTTTATTTCATGTTTAGTAGGAAAATAATCAGTTTTGATATTTATAACAATGAAATGCAAAAATAAAGCAAACATATTCACTTACAGCTTGTCTTTCTTCTTCTGTACAAAGCAAGCTGGTAAATAAAATCCAGAAAAAAAAACAATCCCGCAATCTCTCTATCTTTAATTCTGGTTTCCATTAAAGATTTAACCTGAACATGTTCTGTTTTTGGTTCTTTGTTTTTTTTTCCCTTTAATATGCTGAGTTGAAGCAAACCGCTAGATAAAATGAGGCAAAAAATCAAGGCTGAGAGAAACAACTGAATCAATGCGAGAGAAGATGGAACAGCTGAAAGTTGGAGGTGAAGAGACTGTGGAGAGTGCTAAACAAAAGAGAGGCGAAACTACTCATCATGCTCAAGAGAAAGCTCAAGAGTCCAAGGACACAGCCATGGATAAGTAAGATTTATTAAAATGACAATTATATAATTGTGTTCTTTATTAGATTAAGATGATTCTATTCTTTAAAACTTTGAAATACCAATTCTCTAACCTCTTGTGATGCGTGTTTGGGGATTCATCGTCGTTCCGATCACGGTCAACTAAAATCCAGATGAGAAAAGAACATCGTAGCGCAACAGAAAATCCCTGACGTGAGGATAAATTGCCAAGGTCCACTGTTCCGAGATGTTGATATCTGAAATCTGTGTGAAATCTCTCAACTTTCAATTTATCTAATCATGGCACGCTCAAAAACAACATTCCACAGTGCAGCTTCCTTGCATTCCAATCAGATCTCAAGTTAAATTTAGAAGAGCAGTGCCATGATTCTCTAAATCAAATACAAAAAGCAAAGGAAAAGGAAATTCCAATCAGATCTCAAGGTCAATTTAGAGGAGCAGTGCCACAATGATCTAAATCAAATACAAAAGGCAAAGGAAATGGAATAAAACAATGTTACAGAAACTTTGTAGAACATAAGAATTTGAGAAAGGTCTTGGGCAGTGTTGTTAATGCAAACCTGGAATGCTCCATTTTGTGTTGTTAATGCATACCTGGAATGCTCCATTTTGGGGAGATAAAAGAAGGGGTTAGATCCTCCATTTTTCAATCGAAACGTTGCATCAGAAAAATGTAGCTTTATGATCAATTAAATATTCACAGAATCCTACGGCTCAATTCGCCTATGCAGACCAGAAAATATATAATCCCAACTGGTTGCCAGCGACTGGTGCTTCGCAGGGACTCATTCATTTAAATATAAATGATCGCTGGCAATCTTTGCATGTGAGAATATAGAATTCCCAAATGACGCTCCTGATTATGGTCCTGTCTGTGCTTGCCATATACATTATAATCTTTGAGTTAGACCGTGGCTTTTTTGTCAGGCATCTTCTAGTAATAATGAAAAATTGTAGTAAAAGACTCCATGATAAGCGATAGAAAGTGAGAAACAACGGAAAGGGAGTACCATGGTAGGTCCTGTAGCCGCCTTACAGTTCAGATCGCTTTGAAGGTTTGGATCTGGTTATTTTTTTATTTACTAAATTTCTTTCACTTCACTGCTGAACATAATTCTTGATAAAGCCGAGAGCCACAAGACCGTAACCAGACAACCTGCGTGGTATTTCAGTCCACAAGAAAACGATTAGAGTGTCTCGCAAGGCACATAACGCATTCAGCTATGAATGATAAGGAAGAAAGGCATGAACCAGTTTGCAAAACAACAAATTACCTGTAGACACAAATTACCTGTAGACGACTTGTCCGCTGCTAGACCATGAGTTTGAAATGGTAAAGACTTCATCAACGTAATTTTCAGCATCCAGATGACTAGAGCTGCTGAAGGAAGGGCCATAAGAGATGAGCTGCACCGTCGTTGAGGGCGGGGTTTCCGAGTGGAGCAGGTGAGGCCGGACGGCCTGCTCGAGCTACGTATATGCAGGTGGAGTTAATATCAACCTTAGCAGGAATGGCATGCCACGTGATAGCAGCGACATGAAAACACAAATTGGTATTGAATTACACGTCTGCGTATATACCGAGAAATGAGCATTGCTATGCTATATACATGAAATATATCAAACTCCATGTTTAATGATATAATTCTTATTTAAAATAAATAATATTTCATTTAATAAAATAAATTTCTAACCAATATAGGGCGCAAAATTTTACATTCACATTTTTTATGTCGCAAAATTTTACATTCATATTTTGTTTGTACATAGCTTTGGAGACAGTCAGGCAAATCCACCCAAAAAATTATTCCTTGGCTCAAGCTATGCAGAAATGTTGTGTTATTATTTTGAACCTCAATGATTGTAATTTACAATTTCTTTATATTATAGGCGGAAGTATATGAAGATTTGCCTAAAAATTCTTCCTGGGCTAAAGCTATGCAGAAATGCTGTGTTATTATTTTCAACATCAGTGATTGTAATTTACAATTTCTTTATTTTATAAGCTGAAGTATATGAAAGTATATAAGCTTAGTTTGTGATTAATTTTATATTTAGAAAAAAAGAAAAAACTTTCTAAAAATAATGAAATTACGATAACCTAATTTAAGTAGATTTAACATAGTCATAAAATAGCATAAGCATTCTCACCGCATAACTTTATATATTAGCTTGAATTGAAGAGAAAATAGCGACGGAATTGACGGAATAGCTTGTATTTTAGTAAATTTTTTAAGGTGGAGCTATAACACGTAGTATTTGCTTGGTGCGAACAACTGTAGCATTGTTTGGCTGTTGCGTCTCCCCTGCATTGGAAGAGGCCATATACTTGGTCGGGACTTGGCCATACACACAAGTGTCAAACCCAGTGTGGTCGGTGTGCTGAACAAAGCTATCCAAAGAATATTATAACGTAGGTGGCTTTAACAGATATATTTCAAAAATGTTGAAACGACATATATTATAACATATGGTGGTGGGTTAATATTAAATTTTCATAACACACATGTTACATGGTGGTTTAACGCATAAATTACAAACCTATGTTATAAAATGTTGAACGCATATATGGTGGGAACTTTACGTTAACGCAGCAAAGGTATTAAACATAGTTTATGATATAAACAAAAATGTGCAGAAATGCTAATTTGTCTCTGTTCTCTTTATCTGAGGTTAATATCGTGTACAATATCTAGTAATATGCAGGACGACCAACTCCGATCTAGTTCTTTCAAGCTCAGCATTCAGGGACCGTATAGTTTCTGTAAGGGAACCCAAATAAGATTTTGCCTTTCCCAGATCTGCATTTGTTTCTTCAAGCTCTGCAGTTACTGACTTCAGGGACTCCAGTGCTTTTTTTTCCTCAGCTTTTTCTCTCTCAATCTTCGTCTTGGCTTCCTCTGGATTAAGGTTAGCTTCACGGGCTATCATGGCAGCCTTTGATTCGGATGCTCTGGCTTCTTTAAGCTCAGATCTGAGCATCTCCAAAAGAGTATGCATATCCATCGAATTTGGCTCAGACATCTTCAGAGTACCAATTTCTAACCGCAAATCCTGAATTTCCAAATTAACCGCTCAACTTGAGCTATAACCATAGCCTTGGAATCCGCAGACAAGGCCAGCTCATGATTAACCTTTTCCAGCTCTTGAGAAGTAGAACGCAGGGCAGCCACATCCATGTTGGGTATTTTTCTCTGTTTGGGATGGGAAAATACCAAAACCACAAAATATAAAACACAGAGGCTATGCTCTGTTTCCTTTACACCACGATCTTTTTGCACAGAGGAGTCCTTTTTAAAAAAAATTACAGAGCACAGAGTATTCCACCACCATAAAATGATTTCTATTCATTAAACAAAAACACTTAC